>JAIPRM010012472.1:0-12091 GCA_025469315.1 Stegophylla sp. TES_Ste_2020 | reverse complement strand
TCTAAAATCTTAAATATTAATAGAGCTAAAAAAAATAATTCTTAAATTACAATTATAAAAAATATAATTTTAATTTTATTAGTTTTTTTTTTTTTTTTTTTTTTTTTGAATAATTTATCACTTCGTCTCTACTTCGATTATTATTCTTTTTCTCATAGCCATTCGATTTAGGGCCCCAAAATTGTAGTCCCCCCCCCAAAAAAAAAAAAACCCCGTCATTTCGAAATCAGTCCGCGTGACCAGTCATCATTCGGTTTGCGTAACACGCGCGGTGTGAGTGATTTTTCGCCGACACAGTCCACGTTCATCCGAATCACATCATAACAATGGCGTCGTCGGCGGCAGAGGAGACGATTATTATAATATAATATTATATTATTTATCGTGTGAACCTTGAGTACACGAATATTTTAAGTGGGCACCGTGAGCTTATCCTTCGCGTTAGGCGCTCATTGTTCACGGTTCGCGTCTTCCGTTTGCGGGTGGAAAACAAAAATGAATAAATATAAATTATTTATATAATAATAATTATTATTATTATTATTATTATTATTATTATACGCTCACACGACGTCATCCTTGTAACGAATAAATCAAAATCGCATATTATTATTATTATTATTATTATTATTATTATGTAAACGCGAAATAATGGAAATCCGAAGACGGAGAAGAGGGGAAAAAAACACTGCGCCGCACTGAGCTATACGTACTATGACGTCGGTAATAATAACCACACGTACCCGGTGACGTGAGCGCGTCGCAAACGAAAACTTAATATTATTGATTATTGTTGTTACGTTGTCGCGCAGCGTATGCCAATGGAAATCGTGCGTCGGATTCGGACCGAGTGGTGTAATTCCAGTACCGTAGAAACCGCTGTGCGAGCGGTTCATTGTGCACCAGGGCCCCCCCTCCACTCATCAAGTTCTTGTACGGGACTCATACTTATTACTGAAAATCCCACCAGATTTTTCGGAAGTTGCATAAGGATAATGCATTTGGTGAGAGAGAGAGGTATAAATCAGACAAATACCTAAACGTGATGAATTTATACAACTTGGAAATATGCGAAATAAAAATCGGAATTGGATTTAGACACGTGTAATTCAGATTTGTATCAGCTTATCTAGCAAACTTTTTATTGATTCTGTAAAAACATGAATGGACAGAAATTTTTGAGTCCAACTGATACGTTTGGCTTTTTCGTATGTCTGAAGTAAATAATACTGTGAAATAAGGGGCCCACGGATTTAATTTGTTCTAGGGCCCGTCTATTTCAAGCTACGGGCACTGTGTAATTCGAAAGTCGAATAGAGTGTGGCGAAACGACACGCGAGCGCGTATTTTTATACACCCTCGACAAGGGGTTCTCAGTAATTCTGGCACATAATACCGGGGTGGGAGGGGGTTGGATATATCAGCCCGAATACCGGTTAGATAAAAAGGTAATAAAAAAAAAGCTCCAATATAAATTCCGTCGGTTTTAATTTCTTACCTGTAAACTCCTTACATGTAAACTCCGCCAGATATAATAAAATTAATTACTGGTCATTGAGAAAATTCAATCATTTTTTTTTAAGGTAATACGAGGTAATAAGAGAACAATAAAATCACTTTAATTGTTTTCAGAGATTACATTTCCTAACATATTAAGAGTTTTTGGGTTCCAGATCTGGTTTTTTTCGTTTCCGCTGCACTAATTAATTATAACCTCTCTGACTATGAAATCGAAGTCTATATAGCGGTGAACACCATAAATAATTACTTAGACCTTAGATACCTACTTAATTATAATATAATTAAAACTTATTTACCAAATTAATTAGATTAATTTGTATTGCATATTGATAAACTATAATATGTGTATCGCTGTACATAATGTATTACTATATAATTTTCTCCGTTTCTGTTACAGGTATTATAATAATTCCATAATTATTCCATACGATATTAATATTATACGACACACGTCGTCCGGTGGTCCGGAGTTTTCATTTCCTGTCGCGGAACTCGGTACGTATTAAAATATATCATACTGCAACACGTGTTGTATACGACTAGAGTTCGGATTTAAATTATGTATTTATGGTACCAAAATATGCACATGTCTATATTATGCGCAAAAAAAAAACTCAAAATATGTATTTTACGAATATGTTTTATATTTTATTTGTATTAAATTATGTACGGTACTACACGAGTTCTCAATGAAACAACTTATGGCTCTCAACGAATAACATTCAGGTGGTAGGGAGACACTATTCCCAATTTGTTTTTCACATTTTTTTATTTCCCAAAAGTTCTCTTTCTCAAATATCATTTTCCCCAAAAGCTATTTATTTTATTTTTTTTAATACCATTTTTCCTAAAAGTTATATTTTTAACAATACCAAATCTATCAATATCAAAAGAAATTATTTATTGTTAAATAAAGTAATAAAAAATTTAAATTATAACCAATTTTTTTTTTTTTTTTTTTTGGGGGTTAGGTTAGGTATATATTAAATTTGTAAAAATATGTATTGGAAGAATGTTTTTACGGTAAATATTGAAATCGGAGAAATTAGATTGGAAAAAATTTGTTTACTGTATTTTTGTATTCAATAAATCATAATTCAAAAAAATTACGCATAATGTTCCCGATCTGGGGCCGTATATTCCCGGGGAACTTCCCATTAATTGAATTCCCATCTGCGATTGTTATTAAAGCGAAAATTTTGTAATTTCGACACGTGATCATTTCGAATCCGGGCGTGAACTCTGTTTACTAAGTTTTATTTATTATTCAGTGTGATGCACACGGTGCACACGCCGTCCAGTCGACTTGTGATAAAAAAGTGCGCACAAGTACACACAAACGACTACGGTTAAGTCGTTGGTGGATGTGAGTGCACATTTTCAAGTGGAATTTCGCTGGTAGTTCTTACGAAGGTATATATTATTATTATTGTTTCGCGCCGGGCGGTTGGTAAATCGAATTTTGGAAACGATCCAACGCAAACGACCCCCCCCCCTTTAGCCTGTAACGTGGCGGGGAGGAGAGGTGAAGGAGATATAGGGAGCTTCAACGCGTATAAGCTACTCGTGTGTGTGTGTGTGTGTGTGTGTGTAAACAATAATCGAGTACGACCGATTTCGCGAATTCAAACCCAGCCAGAGTCTGATTTACACCCTGTGGCACGTACGGTACTCGCGCGCCAGACCACGACGGTATAACGATTTCAAGAGTGAAAATATGAGAGAGAGAGAGAGAGAGAGAGAGGGAGAGGGAGGGAGAGACAAACGAGTGTGGTTAGTTGTAGGGGTGGTGAAATAAAAAAAAAAAAACCTCGTGTGAATTATTGCAGTCGATCCGACCGCGGTACATGCGGTGCCCACGAAGTTGGCCTGAAAGTAACAATTTTCTTTTTCCACTCAAATTTCTCGACCTCCAAACCGAGAAATGAAATAAATTCGACACACACACACACACACGCGCGCGCGCGCGATTTGCATCATCCGAGAATATTCTCTATCGCCTAGATTTCACGAAGTCGCGAGTTTCCTCCTTCAAAAAAAATTAAACGTAAACTCTAAGCTCAGTATGCAAATAGAATATAAATTATTTCTGTTAACAGAGTAAATAAACATTAACTAAATAACGTCGAAAACACGAAGTAATTATATGAATACAAATGCAGTTTGTAAAAGTTTTTCGGAAAACGTCAGTCGTAACATTTTAAATAAAATACTAAAAACACGATTCGTATCAGATTTTGATTATACTTATACGAAGTAGCGGATCCAGGCACGTATACAAGGGGGGGTTTTAGGGGTTCAAACCCTCCCCGAAATTTCTTAATTGCAGCGTTGTTCAGTCATTTTATATAATATGTACATTGTACGTATAATACTACTATTTTATAAGGAACACCCCCCGAAAATTTATTTTGTGTACGTGCCTGAGCGGATTCATTTTATAATTTTCACTCGTTCAATAATCGTCAAAAGCACGCATTTCAGATTATTTTTATCGATATAGATGTTCATAAAACTAGTGAACCTTTCAGGAACTTTTACCGTTTTTCACTACCTGTCAATGGGAAGCAACAGGGAGAAATAATTTTGACACAACTTATTTGTAGCTAACTTTAATTTTTGTCGTGTCTTTGAAAAAATTAGCTGATTTTTATCGGGTTGATGAGAATAAAATTGCTCATAGAATTGATAATGATAATATTTTTAAATTTTGAAAATTTTTGATTTTGTTGAAAATCATTGAAAATTATCACAGAAATATATATATTTATTATCATTTCTATATCTTCGCCATGTCGCCGTAGTATACTTGTGTAAAATCATAATGATTATATTATGATTATTATTATTATTTTTTTTTTTCGATGAAAACTACCTGCGTTATAAACATCTTTTTTTTCTTTTAACGGAGAGGCGGTTATATAAGCCCAAAATTTCATATAAAGATTTTTTGAATACCTTTTGCAATTTTCATCACACGAGCAATATTATTCTTTTTGTTTTGTGTCTTGTGACAAACATCTGTTATTCTCGACGACGAGAGTTATCATGCCAACAATAATATTTAAATTAAGATTAAAATAGATTATAATATTTTACTTCCTATCATCTAGTGGTCGGGGGGGGGGAGGGAGGTTACATAGGATTTTGCCGATTTCGGTATTATATATTGTTAGTATTGATATTACAGTGTTAAAATATGGTGAAAAAAAATTGATGGCAATAGATTTTCGTATACATGATTTATGATATGTATATATGGAAAAATTTCACAAAAAAACTCATAGGTAAAAAAAAAACGTACGGAATCGTGCTGTACCCCACCGGGGTTGGTGGTGAACCCACGCGACTGTCGTATTAGACAACAGGCGGATATCACGATAACAATATATTTCAACATTGACGCCATAATGAATAAATAATCGTACATGACGTCTCGTATCGTTTTCTCTCGCGTGCGCATTTCCTACGCGTTTCAGAACGCGCTGAGACGCGCTCTGGTCGGTCGCACCCACGTGAGACGCGCGGAAAACGTTTTCAAACAAAACACACGAGTCGTGTGTATTTTACTCGCGTATTTCGTCTCCGCACCGATCACTTCCGGTCGTTGTCCGAGCGAAGCGACGGGCGAGCGCGTAGGCGCTTACGCCGGTTTCCTCGTCGTAGTACGCCCGCGACTTGACCCGTGACGGCACCCCAGGGTCGGTCGGACCCGAGGGGAGGGTGATCGGCCCTCGCAGAAATTTTGAAATGCACACTAAAAACGCTTCGTGCGCGTAAAAAAAAAAAAAAAAAATGCGTATCCACGATTCAAAATTCGCTCTGAGATTTCGGACGGAGCTCGAAGATTCCGAAAACGCGTTCCTTCGATTTTCGACTCGATCGGGGTGCGTTTAGCGCGCGGTCCCGGTGGACCGGATTCGCACGGCGTGGTATTGAGAAACGGTTGATTTTTTTTTTTAATTTTCCTTATCGGGGGGTTTTCTTTTTTTTTTTTTCGAAAAACTAGGTGAAACTACCGGAAATTCTAAAAAATATGCCTGTAAATGAGAATTTCGTTAAATCGGTAACGGTTAATTTAGCCTCAGCTCCGAATATTTATTATAGTAGCTACTAGAAATTCATTCACTTTTTCAAAATAAAAATAGATATGTGTAAAAACATTTTTTTTTTTTTTTTTTGTACAACATAATTTTGAATAACCAAGTTGATCGTTTAATAATACCTATTCAATTTTAGATCGCGAGTGGAGTGCAAAAGCTAAAGGTTTTTACAATAACGTTTATTTTTTATGTAAACGCATTTTCGTATGGAAAATAGAAATACATTGTCCAAAAGTTTCGACCAGCTAATTTTCGAATTGAAATTCACATCTAAACAGTGCTTTAAAAAGGTTACTTTTTCGAAAATATCATAAATATTTGCAAAATTTCGGTAAAACTACGAGAAATTCGACAAAAACTTCTCGGAAACTGTCTTTTTTTTTTTTTTAATTCAAATTTTATGATTTTATAATTTTTATTTAAATATAAATAGAAAGTAATAATATGAAAAATATTTTAGCGCAAGAAAATGTTATAAATGTGAAAAAAATGTTGAAAATCAATTTTTCTCATCAACTTTTTATTTTCCGTTCTCAGTGGGCTATAAAACTGGTCGAGTACAAAATATTTTTATTATTTTTTTTTTTTTTTTTTGTTAATTAAATAAACTTTATAACTTTTCAGTAAAAAGTAATTATTTCAAATGATTTGATTTAATTTTAACCGAATTGACTAGAATTCTGTAGTATTCTTACTCATTTCTCGAATCATGAGCTTGGGTAAAATATTTTCAAACTAAGATAAGATTTATAAAATATAAATATGACGTGTATAGAAAAAATATTTGCGTACAGCCGAGGATTTTCATGGATCAAAATGTACATATTATTATGTAGAAAAATCAATTAATAGAATAGTGAAAAATGAACTAAAAAGGCATAAAAATTTAAATCATTTGAAAAATGCGAAATTTCAAAATTCAAAAAGCTACATGTTTATGGTCAGCTAAAAAAAAAAAAAAAAAAAAAAAAAAAAATAGTAAACTGTTTTTCCAAAATATTGTTAATTCTATTCTTAAATAACATAGTATAATGCAATAAAATAAAATGTTTTTTTGTAATACCTTATTTTTTTTGTTTGTTATTTTTGAATTACTACTATGCCCCGTTCTGGAAAAATTCCTGTGGGCGCCCATGCACCGCCTCACTCCCCCCCGACTATTACACGTTCCCTGCAACGTCACTGCTTTTCGATATATTATTCGCCGAGTTTTCGAATTTCCGTCCGTCGATACGCGACAGTACGATAACGGCAGACAGATTTATGTACTTATATTATATCGGCCGTATACTTTTGTGTACGTCTTACAATAAAAAGTCGTTTGTATCGAATTACGCGGGCGCTCCGAGCACGCAGAACGATATCGCATTAGGTGTCGCGGAAAATATGCTATTAAAATATTACGAAAAAAAAAAAAAAATGCATCGTGTAGTTAGCTAGCAACAGCAGCAACAGCAGCTGTGCTCTCGGTCCGTACTTACTAATGTTCACGAAAACAACATACATAGTATGTCCCAGAAGAGTCCTGCCCTGTCCTTGATAAAATATCGATGTGGCACACCAGAGTAGTGTTGAATGCGGTTTTTCACTGATTGATACTTGCACTACTCACTATTTCGTGACGTTAACTTAAAAAATAAAAAAAAAATAAAGGGAGTTAGGTTTTTGATTTTGTGAAAACAACAGTTGGTTAGCAAATAGATAATCAACTCTAACTCGGTGTTAATTTCCACACTAAATTTCAATAATTATTTATCTCAAATCGACCTTTAGAAGCAAGTTATAATGAAATAAGTATTTTGAAATTTTCTGAAAAATCATCCTAAAAAATGGACTTTTGAATTTGTGACAAACTCAGTTTGCTCTCTAAACTCGGTCAATTTTCATCAAACTTCAACACACATATTATATATTTTATTTTTTATTTAAATTCAAAAACTTTTAAATAAAGTTTCTATTTTGAGATTCTTAAAAAATCTTTTTAAAAATAAAGTTTTTTTTTGAAAATTAAAAATTAAACAGTTTGTTTTTTAAATTAATGACACGAAATTTTAATGTAAAAATGTAATAAAATAAACAAAATTCAAAAACATTTACATGCCGCCCAGATGATATTTAGGGTGGCATTTCTGGGACATACTGTATATTATAATATATGTATATATAAACTTTCAAATCACTATCGCTATGCCAACCCTCCCCCCCCACACACACACACACACGCGCGCGCGCGTTTACAACAATGGATCGGACAAACGTATCTAATAATATTGTCAATAACGACGTGCACAGTCATGCTCGGCAGCACTTACGAGCGTAATAACGGGGTGTAAAACGTTTCATTTAAATGAATGCAAATAATAATAAAACGTAATAATGAAATGCGCGACTGTTCGGAGAATAATAATATTTTAATGACAAAAAAAAAGTATTCCTAACGATAAAACTCGGATACCTAATAATAAATAAAATGAAAAAAAAAAAAGAATTCCTAACACACAGGTACGCGTTCAGTACGCGATAAGTTATTTATTATTATTATTATTTTTTTTTTTTATCACTCCAAGAAAATTCATTAAAAGTAGATTTTATTATATATTGTGCATTCTTTTTTCATTTTTACATTCTCTCCCCACCCTCCCGCCACCAGAATATTACGTTCTTATAAAACTATCAAGTATCGCCGCGCCTGTCTGCTGTTCGCGCGAAAATATATTAGGCTTTACGTTTGACGTTTTCGTTTTATTAAAAACATCGCGTTATCGTTGTTATTAAAGCGTGGTCGTCGCGGTAGACGAGCGGCTGTGATGTACGTGGTCATCGCCCTCAGCCGTTTCTAAAATAATAATAATAATAATAATATAAAACGAGACGTTCGTTAACGTCGTATTATTTTTGATTCTGCTTATGGATTTACATTATGATTTTTATTTATTTTATTTTTATTTTTTTTTTTTATTTCCGTCCAATGAACACTTTTGCGCATAGAAATACTTATCCAAAAGCTTCGACCAATCACTTTTTGAATTAAAATTCGACTCTCTAAACGGTACTTTATATTAGGCATTTTTCTAAAAAATTCCTATTTTTTTTTCAAAAGATTGACACTTGTTGAAAATTTTAGCGTCCAATGTGGCCAACGGTAACGTAATAACCATGGTATCGTGGTGGTGATCACGGTGACGTGGTAACCATTGTGGCTATCGTTTTACTGAAGAAACGATTTGTCGTTTCTTTAAAATTCAAGACCACCCCTCCCCCTACAAAAAAACATCCTCTTAAGCTGAGCTCTTTTCATTTTTTTCCATTCAGTCAACTAACGAATAAGACGTATTTAAATACATTTAATTCATCTAATGAAATTTTCGAAAATCTCATTGAAAAGTCAAAGAGTCTCACTATTAAAGATCAGGGTGAGAACCCTGAAGTTCAAAAACCGATATTATCCCCCCCCCCCATAAAATGGCCCCACAACAGTGAGCACAACGTTTGAGGGCGAAAAATTCGTTAAACCGTTAAGGACTCACTGCCGGTCCTTTGTGTAATTATCGTCGACTAATTTCCTTACCAATGATACGATTAATCGAAAAGCCTTTTTGGCCGTTAATGAGCTCTTCCGCTCTCAGTCGACGATAATAATTTGCATAATTATTATTCGTCTGACGGTATTTTAATAATAATAATAATAATATGTCTTCGTCGGGCGATTATCGTCGTGGAAATTTTTTCTTTTCTCGTTTTCGGCTCGTGTCAGACGAATTGCTGCGTCCGAAACCTTTTTTTCGTCCGCTATTGTTCGACAACGTAATAAAATAAAGTATTATTTGACAAACGATGCGGCTAAAACGTATATCGTCCCCGTCCACATCGTAGAGGAGGAAAACGTTTTTTTTCTTTTTTTTTTCCATTCCTTTTCCTTTCTTCTGCTCGGTTCTACGCCGTATATATATATATAGATATTACTACTTATTATTATTATTATTATTATTACATATAATATAACAGTAACAATGGCACGACAGTTTCGTTCAAAGACGACTCGTTTCACTCGCATCGCCATACGGTCCAAACGCACTCCGCGTTATACAGTGTGATCGCTTTAACAGGTACAACGCAGCACTAGACCAGTACATAGTTACACCAACCTTTTTGGGTTAGCTTCTGATTTTGAAATAAAGTATACTCATTCGAACATTTAAAACAAACAATTTTTTTTTGTTATTTTAATCTAACTTTATTTTATTATAAACGAGTAATGTTTATTAATAATATAAAATAATATGCGTATTTTTTTTTTTTTACAATATTAAAATGTTTAGTTTCTACTACGAGTGCGACTCCCTTGATAATAACCGACGACGCTCTTGGGAGCCTCGATACACAGATTGGAAACCACTGTACTAGACATTTTTGCGATCACTGATGACTCGAAACCGATGTCCAAGACCGTAACTGAGATGTTGGGGGACCACTCCCTCGAAATTTAGAAAAATTGTCAACATCCTGAGAAAAATATATGATTTAACAAGTTATTTCGTTTTAAGGATTGAGTTACCGACGCATTATGTGAATAATGTGCTATTTCATATCTTGATATGATTAATAAAATGATAAAATATTATTTGTTATTTGATTTGTTCGACGAAAAGCTTTAAAAGGAAGAAAAATTAAAAAAAAAAAAAATATTTTATGATAGAAAAACACGTATTTCTAATAATAGCATATTTGGTACATTTTTAGAGCATAAACGTACGCTTTTTTTAAAGTTTTCTAAGACTATAACTTAAAGTTCCCAGTCTCAGTAGTGATGAGTTGGTTAACACACGTAACAAAGTGATTATGCACATTTTAATTTGTTTTGCTAAGGGGACCTTATCACACTTAGTTTTTTTTTTTCTTCCAAAATCCACCACCGCTCATCTTCTCTAGGTCATTCCAAAAGTTCATTTTCGGGCCAGAATTTCAAATGACGTTTTCGAGGCCAAAATAAATGTATTTGTTATTGTTACTCGAGGATTTTCTGACACAAAATTTATCAGGACACAACAGTGTTGTACCTTTACCATATATTATGACATATACTGCAATATATTGTCTGAAAAAGCGATCGCTCTGTATGCACTTGCAGCAGTGGCGTGCTGTAATACTAATTACGTATACGACGGTGCCGACGCAAATAGTGAAATTGAATGAAACGATTGCTATTTTTTATATAAATTTATTCGTGTTTACTTTTATCTCTCTCTCTCTCTCTCTCTCTGTTTGTTTCCTCTTTTTTCTGCGCCACTTTGCGTCTTATACTCCGCCGCCGACTCGTTTGACCACCTCGCGCACGCGCGTTATAACAATCGAACAAAACAATACAATTCAATAATTGAATAATATTATTACGAAGAAAGAGAAATATATTGTCGATGACGCGTAATCGCACGCACGAATCTGCAGTGACATTCCCCGACGCCGCGACCGGTTGTCGCCGAGACGCGGTCGACGCAGCCGAAGCCAATGTGAAGTTCAAGGCTTCCCACCCCTCCCCCTACGACAGGTTGACACTGTGACACTGGACTCGTAGGCGTTTTTGCCTCGCAGCGACGGGGTCGATTCGGACCAAAAAAAAAAAAAACAATTTTACCCGGCATCTCATCCGGACGACGTGAATTATTATAATATTGTAATAATCCTCATCCCGCGACGAATACTGATTTCGTTCGATGGGATTTGCGTGACGAACGAAGGCGTTATCCGTATTGAATCGTATTTTAATCTACATCGATCTAAGAACAGTTCTGTACAAAGTTAACAATCGAAATACTTAGATGATAAAGATAAAATACGTCTAGATAAGGTTAAAAAAATGTCTGATAATACGTACAATGTTATCTAGATAAAAGTAAAAGAGACACACAAATATGCATATTTATCTGGACAGAGATAAGTAATAAGTTACATTTTATCTAAACAAATATAAAGGTAATTAAAAAAAAAAAAAAAAAAAATAAAGATACCAGACCACACCAAAATATGGTGTGTATTTACCTCAGTTATTAAAATACGTAAATGGTGATTAATGCTAACTACGAGGGTGCCCGAAGGGGAGGGGAGGTGAGACGGTTCTTTGGGAAAACTATTTAAACTTTTATTATTTCGTTCAAACAAATACGTATTAAATAAATACTTTAGACTTACGCATAGATTTTAGATTCTGAACGAAGTGAAGAAGCCTATGTTTTTACAATGATGTTTATTTATTTTTTTTATTTTTTTTTTTTCCGCTCTGTGAACACTTTTTCGTATAGAAATACTGATCCAAAAGTTTCGATCTGTAACTTTATAGATCCCAAATTGGATCTAGTTGGTACTTTAGAGAAGTCATTTTTTAAATTTCTCAATATTTTTTTAAAAAACACAGAAAAACTGTAAAAAAATGGACGAAAAACGGCAAAATATGTAGTTACCGGCATTTTCGT
>JAIPRM010012471.1:0-12091 GCA_025469315.1 Stegophylla sp. TES_Ste_2020 | reverse complement strand
AGAATTGAGAAATTCAAAAAATGACCTCTCTAAAGTACAATCTAGAGGCGAATCGAGTTTCAAAAAGTTATTGATCGAAACTTTTGGACAAGTATTTCTATACGAAAAGTTGTACACAGAAAAAAAATAAAATAAATAAACATCATTGTAAAAACACTGGCTTCTTCACTTCATTCAGAATCTAAAATTTACAATGAAATCTATTGTGTCTGTTTCTGAGTGGAGAAAAATGATCTTGTGCTTAACAATAACGTTTTCTTTTATCGATCGAAAGCATGGTCGGATCAGTATATTATTTAGCTAATGTTTCAAGGGTAAAGAATTATTTTATCATATTACTTTAAAATTGTCATTTTTCTCTAGTCAATTTTTCCAAAATAAGGAAAATATTGTCGGTACATTTTATTTAAAAATTGGTTAGCTTAAACTACCAATATTTTTAGTAAAAATGATCAAATACAGCGCAATACTATATTTCAACGAATTGATTTCAGTTTTTAGTTGTATTGTATTTGTTTAATCATTTATTTATGTTAAGATAATTTGAAGGAAGTTATTAACTAAAAAAAATAAAAACTCGCCGTTTGAAAAGCAAAATATATTTTATTTTGTTACTTTCATACAAAATATTTTAGTAAAAGACAAACCAATTTAGGATAATAATTCTTTAGTAGCACAATATTAACTAACCTGACCGAATAAGATATTCTGAACAAAACCATACTTAAAAAACCGGACATGCCCATTCGCATCATGGGTATTCTTCGCTCAACGAATGAAATTTGGTATGTGTAATTTTAAAGAAATAATAAATCATTTCTTTAATAAAAAAAGTTCTGAGTGGATTTCATCTGAGAAAATTTTACATAAAAATTGTACAGTTTATTAATTTTACAATAACAATTATTTTGTACTCAGCTAGTCATATATCCCACTACTAACTGAGTACAGGAAAAACAATTTGATGCGAAAACAATGTTACGAGAAAAAAAATATCGTTTTCAAAATTTTCTTACGTAAAAAAATATCTCATACTATATTGGCTATCTCTGTTTAAATTTTCAAAAAGTTTAGATCGTTAAAAGATAATTTCCAAGCCTGTTTTGTCAAATTTTAGAAAAGCTATTGAGAATTTCAAAAATTGACCTTAAGAAATTCTGTTGAAAAAGTTGCAGGTCGAAACTTTTGAACAAGTATTTCTATACGAAAACGCGTATACGTAAAAAAAAATATATATATATACAAAAATCATTGTAAAAACACTAACATCTTCGTTCCACTCGGAATCTAATATAAATTTATCACATTATTAATGTATATACGCTATCAGATGAATCAAATGAGCCACAGAAAAATTAAAAAACTATCAATATTATTATATAATCTCGTGCAGTTGGTTGTGTCGAATGTGAATTATTTTGACTTAAGCTTTTTCGTGTCGAAAATATGTTTAATCGTCTGGTTTCGGATTGGAACGTACGTAATGGCTTACCTAACATGTCCGCACGATGAACATAATAATATACGAGTACTTAATCAATTATTAATTTCAATAACAAAACAAATACGTCAAACGTATTTTTTTTTTTTTCTTTGGTATGTCCAAAGTTCCGAGTTTGAAATACGAAAGTAAATTCGGACGGCAAGACGAACGATGTTGATTTAAATCGAATATAAATTAATAACGTGCGCTGCAGACGACGACTAATCTTCGCGTTGTACAATTCCGTCGATGAATTATTATTTATATACGAATAAAACGACCTGTCAGCGATCTAATCTATTTCATTGGTATATTGGCGCAATCCGATTTAACTTAATACCCACACAACTGATGTTTACTTAAACTTTATACGCAATTAAAATAAAATAAATTGAATTGAGCAGACAGAAGACAAAAGAATGCAATTTTTTTTTTTTATCATTTTCACAAAAGTAAAAGCCCACCGATTAAAATACACACAACGCAACGTTCCCATGGTAATTATTTTATTTTCAGATGGAAATTTCCAGATCAATTATCGTAACACTGATGTACACACGATTTAATTAAAATGCGTACTAAGAATCTGAATAATCGGTGTTTTTAGAAAAATTTACTAAACTGTTATGATTTCTCTGGATTTATGTAACATCAGGGTCCTTTACTCACTTCCGGCTATTGTTCCGATACTAACATAATACGTATCCCTCGATACAAAATATTAACACAAACGTAGTATAAAACGGATGAAATTATTTTTACAAATACTATTCAGTAGTTTTGTTTTCGAAAAACAAAGTACTCACTTCAAAATAAAATTCCCGTTGAAACTCGAAACAAAACCTTCTGAATTATTATTACAAAAAATAATTTGATTTTAATATGTAACAAGGTCACATAAATAATTATTTTATATGATGAAATTTAATTTATATGATTTAAATTAACACAATTTATTTCATAACGCAAAAATTAAAATTGTACCTTAAATGTTTTGAACTTTTTTTTCTTTTTGTGTACAGATAATATAGATAAAGATCAAAATAAACAAGTATGATTCCCCTAACCTAAATATATCTCTTATATCATTCTTTTCCAAACAACTTATTAATAATCATCCATAATTCATTAGAAATACGTACTTATTTTATTATGCACACTTTGTAATAGGTATGTTATAAAATTTCATGATTTTATTATAGCGTTTAAGGTGAAACATATCGTTATAAACGCATATTACCATTGTAGTTGGCATTTGATAAATTATTTAGTTTATTTATTTATTTAATCATAATCATTTGGCAAATACATATTACTTAAAAATCATAAAGAATTAACAAGTCAAATGCAATTTGTTTTCTTTTTTTTTATTATTATTATTATTTTACTAGGAAACAAATCAAAAACAGATACATTCATTTAAAAACATAATATTTGTAAAATAAAATGAAATCATGAAATTAAGTTGGCATGCAAAAACAATATCTCTTACAGCCATACTTATTTATACCTTTATGATTAATACACGCGTTATACATATATAATTTACATGTACCTTCAATAAAATTATTCGAAATATGTTTGTGAAAAACCTTATGGTCATTTAATAAAAGTTCTTCCGGGTGATTAGAAAAAAAAAATAATAAAATTAATGGTTTAAACTATTAGGTCACATTATTTTATTTTATAAAACACATGTACCCGGCAAACTAAATAAATCAAATCTTATACATAATACAGTAACTAAGATTTATAACTTTGAGTACAAAATACGTTTTTGTTTTAGACCTAATCAATGTTCAATTTCGAATAGAAATGCCAACGTGTTGATTCAATTTTTTTTTTCTTTTAATTTCAAAATCAAATATTGCAAATATTAAAAAAAAAAAAAAAATACGATGATTTCACTTCCGTCTGAACTCAATAGTAGACAACGGCATATAATAAATACATGGAAGGGGGAAATAGAAAAAATTCTGTAATGTCACACATCAAAACGACGTGTACGCGTAATCAATTGTAATTGTGGAAATCGATTGACGACAAAAAAGATACCAACCTCTCATGAAGTCAACATAATAATATCGCTTGACCGCTGCGGTCCGACATGTGGGATGTCCAGCGGGGGGGCGGGGAGGTGTCCGAAAATCCTCTAAGTGCAGACCGAATCACTGGCGTTAAATTTAAAAAACATTTCCTTCGTAGCGAAAATAATTTAAACAATTAAACAATTCTAAAAAAAAAAAAAAAAAAACAATCAAAAAGAACCGGCGGCGGCGCACACCGAACCGAATTCATCGACTATTTAACTATTTTTTATATTTTCGAAAATCACGTAACTACAACATAAGGTGTACTCTTTATACTCGAGAGACATCGACCACAGGTCCGACGATCTGAGCGCGTGCGACTCGGCGTGTTCACTGGCCGCGACGTCCTCAACTTGTTCTCGGCCGTGTTCGCCGCAACCGACATAACACACACACACACACACACACCGATTAGACAAGACACGTATACGTGTACACACAGAGTCCAGTGGGAGGATCACCAGCCAGTAGTACGTAGTAGTACGTAGTAGTAGTAGTAGTAGTAATAGTAGTAGGGCCACCAGAAAGTGAGAGGAGGACAAGAAAGTGTTCCTTTTTTTTTTTTTTTTTTTTTTTTACACGAAAAAAAATTGGGATTTTTTCGACTGTTTGCCGGTATGTACGCGCTAACGTACTGTCGGAGATACATTGTGTAAGTATACATGACGCGACTCTATTATCTATATCTATTATCATCTATTCGGTTTGATAATAAAATGAAAAATACTAACCAACACTCGTATTCGTGTGCATACGTATGCATATTATATACCAGGGGTGGCCAAATTGTGGCTCGCGAGCCGCAAATGAGCCGTTTCCTAAAACAACGATTATCTTTTGAATAAATAATATTGCATTTTTTTTTTTTTTTTTTTTTTTTTTATCGAGTTTATCAGTTTTTTTGATTTTAAATTACGTATTACGGCCTAAAGTGTGTGTGAAAATAAAATTTTAAAAACTAAATAAGATTTCTTCGTTATATGAATTAATATTTATTGTTTTTGAATTGATGTATTTGGCTCGAAATTATACTTTTAAATGATTAGTTAAATTTGAATGATATTTAAATTTGATTAATTTCACTGTCAAATAAAGTGATTCACAAGAATAATAATAATATGTCATTCTAAAAATTAATTTTAAATTCGGTTCACAGTTATATAATTTTAGGGTTCTTTAAAATAGGGACGTGCTGACAAAAATCCACAACAGAGCGACAGTTCTATTTAAACATATGACATTAACTAAAAATGGATTCAAAAAAAGATTTTTGGCTCTAGACATGATTTTATTTATCCATGCAAAATCAAAACACATTAAGTCATTCGTGTAGTTCCACCGTTAACGGTGACCTGCTCACAAGACTTCGACACGTCCTGTATAGTGATTTCGAGTTTATATAAAAAAAAAAAAAAAAAAATGCCGTACTTAACTCAAAATTGATCGAATCTTTTTGAAATTTGTATGACATATTTTCGTAGCTATTTTTAGTAGTTGGTGAAAATTTCAAGTACCTAGCTGCATTATTTTAGAAGTTATGTCAAAAAATAATTTTCAATTTTACGGAAATTTCGGTAATTGCGTATTTTATCAATTTTTCGATAGTTTTTCCCCATTTTCGGAAAAAGTATTGAGAAATTGGAAAAATGACCTCTTTGAAGTACCGTCTGGGTACGATTCCGGTTCTATAGAGATACTGATCGAAACTTTCGGACAAGTGTTTCTATACGAAAAAGTGTTTACAGAAAGAGAAAAAAATAAAAAATAAACATCATTGTAAAAACACTAGCTTCTTCACTCCGTTCAGAATCTAAAAAACATTTTTAAATGTAACAGTGTAAGTATGCTTACGTATATAATAAAAAAAATATATGTATTAATTCGGTTAACTATTATACATCAATTCTTTTCAAAATACGACCTTGTAGTTCGCGTATTTTGTCGCGTTTAACCTCACACGACGATAAAACGTCGATTAATAATATATTGATTAATGTTTTCGAAATATTCTAATAGCGGATGATTTACCTACTGTATAATTATTATGTCTTTGAGAATATTAGCGAAGTATTAATTTTCGACACGGGTGTAATTAGGTATACACGACATAAATTATACACTTACTTTAACGTCATTAAACAGACATTTTACACGCAATTACTTTAAAATAATAATATGTTAGGTAAACGGTGGGAATAAAAATATTATTGAAATTAATTTTTACTCAGAGAAGATACATTTTTTTTTTATATCTTAACCTATTATAAATTATATAATTTAAAAACCAGACGTACTTCGTATTATGGATGTTCTTCTTTCCTCAGATGGATTTTGGTGAGCATGTTAAATTTGAAAGAAACTGTTTCTTCAGTAAAAAGATTGTAAGTGAGAGGCTTCAACTTATAGATATAAGACAATTTAACTTCAAAACTATAAAGTTTATTAATACAACAAAAAAAATATTTTGCACTCTGTCAATTTTATATTCCATCGTTAATTGAGAATAGCAAAAATTAATTTTTGATGAAAAAAAAAACGTTAAGAAAAAAAATTTACAAAATGTTTTTTTTTCACATTTTCAAAATTTTCTTTCATCAAAATATTTTCAATTTTATATTTAAACTTTCATAAAATCAAAAAAGTTGTTTTTGGCAGTTTTTCCCAAATTTTGAAAAAACTATTGAAAATTTCGAAAAATTACCTAATTGGGAAAAATTCTGATTTGAAAAGTAGCTGGTTGAAACTTTTTAACACGTAAATTTCTACACAAAAACGTGTACACAATATAAAACCAAACATAAAAAAGAACGTAATTTGCACCTTGGATAATTTTTACTTCTTAAGTGAAATACTCTTGTGGCATACTGAATTTAAAAAAAAAAAAACGATAAATTATTTATTCAATAAAACGATTCTGAGTGGAGCTTCAGCTTATTGAAAACAGTTTTACTTAAACATTAAAAGGTTTGTTATTAAAAAAAAAAAATATTATTTTTACTAGGTCAATTGTATATTTCACTATTAAATAAAAAAAGTAAAAAAAAATTTTTTGTGATGAGAAAAAGTAAGTATGGGTTTAAGAAAGATAGTTTCCAAGTCTTTTTTGTCAAATTTTAGGAAGTTTCCCTAATTTTGAGAAAACTATTGAGAATTTCGAAAAATTGCCTCTTACATGTCCCATCTAGGGATAAATTTTAATTCAATAAGTTGCTGGTCGAAACTTTTGGACAAGTATTTCTATATGAAAACGTTTACTCATAAAAAAATTAACATCATTATAAAAACACTAGCTTCTTCGCTCCATTCTGAATCTAAATAACCCAAATTAATATACTACGAATGGTTTTAATTGAATCATTATTGATGTATCATTTTACAGGAATTCAAAATAAACATAATTTAATATCACATAATTACAAAATAATCAGAATAAATGATTTATAATACTATACAGATACGCTTGACTAAATAATAGAATTTATAATATCATAAGACATTCATTATTATTCTTAATTTTCCGTACGCATAATTTTATTAAATTATTAAATACTTACCGAACTTAAATTAAGTATGAAGAGTTATAATATGTATAATAGTTTAGGTCCCTAAAACAAGAGTAAGGAGGACACAAAAAAGGTAATTAATAAATACTGGTACTATCGTTAAAGTCTCTTTTGTTGTTGCAAAAAGAACGATTAATACTTAGGCGACCTAAACTCGAAATAATAATTCCTTATATTATCTACTAATACAGAGGTTCTCAATATGTGAAGGGCCGCGAAAGCTTTATATGGGGAGGGGGGCGCAAGAAAATTTTAAAAATCAATATTGTGTTTGTAGGACTTTATTTTTTAAAATAAATTTGTAATGTGAATATAAATTTTAGCCTATAATATTCGTTTTTAACTTTTTAGTTCTCTAAACATTAAGATTAAAATTATTTTTATGAGGAGGGGGGCCTACGTATGGGATTGACTAAAGCGGTGGGGAACCTAGCCTGAAAAGTTTGAGAACCTCTGTACTAATAATAATTCCCGTTATACAAAAACACTGCCTAAACTAGTGAAAAAACGTCAAAATTCAACATTAAGAGAAATCACTACGACATTAGCAATAATTATGAATGCTAATAATGTACGTCGTGAAAAACATGTTTTCAGTTCAACAGAATCCAGTTCATCTGATAGATTCTCGTTCAACGGATCTAAAAATTGTCTACGATTGATTTAACTCGACTTTTTGAGTTTCAAGTATTTGCTCGAATATCAGTATAACTGTCGGCTGTAAGCAAGTATTCGATAAAATTAAACTAATTATTGTATTGCCATATATGTACTTTGTTATATATATACGATTGACGTCATACATCCGGGTAAAACGACTTTGTGTTTCCCGATCACATTATTTAACATAATATTTTAATAATCAATCAGATTACAATATATCTAGTGATCTACTCGCGCGTAGTCGAATGCGTGGTAAATCGAAAACAATATAAAATAGAATTAATTAGTACGACAGCGACAGCGGAGAATGTCCAACGGATTTAAGTACACACAAATCGTATATAAAGTTTACATCGATTTTGTCGCGTCCAGATTTTTCTTCTCGAAATCTGTTCCGTTTTTCCAGAACCGCCTCTATTCGAGATGATGGTGTCTGCAACGAGATAATACAACGTAAACATTGTTATACGGTTTTTTCGATGATGTTGACAATAATATGCATTTAGATATTGTGCAGATACATTTCTGACAACTGACAAACTAGGAAATCTACTTAAAAATTTCGTTTTTTTTTTCCTCTAGGACTATTGTAATATTATGAAAAAAACGGGGCAATTTCGAATGGTCATCTCGTTGATTTCGCTCGCGCCCGCACACTGCACACGTTCGCGCGTACTACTGTACGATGCAGCAGGTGCCCGTACAGTTGTTACGTTTCCATCGCGGTGCAACACAAAAGACGATTCAACCATAATAATAATATATTATTTATAGACCGACCGTGACGACTAACGTTCCTAATTACGCGCGTTAGGCCACCACCACCACACAGTTTTCCTGTTAGAATAATATCACAGGCACCAACCAGCACCGTAATACACATAATTTCGGGAAAATGATTGATTGTGGCCGACCGGACTCGCGTTGAAGCCGCTGTACTAACGGGAGTCGTCGGCCACGAGGTAAAAATAATATACGTATAGGTTGTAACGAGCTGAGCGGAGTGAAATGTAATGAGCTGCTGCGCACATGTGATCGAACAAAAGAGACCCGGTCCGAGAGCTCTTGATAACGCGTGACTTGCGATTTTCACCCGAGCGCGCGCGCGATCGGTTTCTATTCTCTTTATGGTCGGTTAATTGAAAAGTATAACGACGATATAAAAAAAATAATAATAATAATAATAAATAAAAAAATTAAAAATAATACAGAAAGAAATGTCATTACGCGCCGCCGTCGTGGCCAGCCAGCAATATAGGTCCGTATATAACATACGTATATATGTATTTCTATTTAAGCATCGCAAATAAAAATATCAAAAACGGACCGTAATGAGCCACGTGATTGATCGCTTTCTTTTCATTCGGTACGGCTCACACGTTATTTTATAATAATATAATATAATATGTGTGTAGTGCACTATACAAACACGCTGAGAGTCCGCGCGTGATATAATTGCTGCTACGAGCATGTTAATGATGAAATCTTCGGACAATATGACCTAACCTATAGATACGTCTGCTAGCTATATCATTGAGTAATAAAATATCCCTAAAGTAGGGGGTGTCCTGTTTTATACAGGATTGTCCTTTATTTCGGCTCCGTGTCCTGTTGTCCTGACAAACTTCTCTTAGGACGCTTTTTGTCCTGTAATTTCAAGTCTGTCCCATATTAATCCCGTTTTTTTGACTAACTGTTGATTTAAAATTTTTGAAATTTTTGAAATGAAATTAGGTATTGAATAAAATAATGTAAGAATCTAGAAATCTTTTGGATACCATTAGATCAATTATAATCGTAAAATTAATCAACAAGTTTTTTTTTAGAAAGTAAAGTATACAATATGCATGAATAAAGGATTTGAAGAAATTTTAAAAATTATCAATTTAGTTTCATTATGTTATTTTATGTTTTTCAAAATAATGTTTTTATGTGTTTAAATTTAATCTATAATAGGTATTTTAAAAATTATACTTTTGTCACGATACGTTTATGTAATAAATACTTATTTATTTAAAAATATTATGAAAAATATTTTTGTCCAGTATTTTATTTTTTTATAAATATGGTCACCCTACCCTAAAGTGACGGCCGAACAAACTGCAGCTGAGCTGCACTGCTGTTCGGAGCGTATCGTATACCGGTGTATGTAGTTAGGGAAACATTCGAGGGGTCCAGACACTCCCCCCTCCCCCGCGACATTTTCTACACTATACTTCCACAAACATATATTTTTTTAATGACCAAAACAAATAAATAAATAATGTTATATTTATCGTGTTTTGGCCATTTATGTGGTATTAAACCGATAAAATATACCGTAATTAAAAAGCCGGACATACTTCACACGATAGGTGTTCTTTGCACGACGGGTGGGATTATCTTGACGGGTGTATTTAATTTTAAAGAAACGATAAATCATTTCTTCGATAAAACGATTCTGAATGAGGGAAGTTAATAATATAAATAATAAATGAGAAAAAAAATGTTAGAAAAATGTCCAAAATTTTTTTTTTTCACATTTTCAAAATTTTCTTACGCCAAAATCTTTGTTATATGATATTCTATCTGTGTTTAAATTTTCATGAAATTCGGATCAAAAAATTATAGTTTCCTAGTCGTTTTTGTCAAATTTTGGGTAGTTTTTTCCAAAAAAAAAATTGGAGAATTGAAAAATTCAAAAAATGACCTTTTTAAAGTACAATCTAAAAGGCAAATACGGTTTCAAAAAGTTATTGATCGAAAGTTTTGGACAAGTATTTCTATACGAAAAGTTGTACACAGAAAAAAAAAGTTAAAAAAAATAAACATCACTGTAAAAACACTAGCTTCTTCACTTCGATCAGAATCTAAAATAAATAAATAAATAATGTTATATTTATGTGATATTAAACCGATAAAATATACCGTGTTAAACCTTTAGAAAAATTAAAAATTCGTTGGATCTACTGAGCGACGGGCTTGGACGGAAAATTCGATCGAGTGGACACGTGATGGAGAAACTATCACTTCACAATCAGAAGTAAGACCTATCAATTAAGTGGAAATTTTACGGAAAATTCGATAGGTAATTGATTTTAAAAATTTAACTAGTGTTTGTTTCTACACCAACTTTTTGTTATTTAACTTATTTTTGAATAACGATCAAAATTAGAAAGGTCAATATAGAAGGTACTTTAGAAAGATCATTTTTTTAAAATTTTTTATAGTATTTCCAAAGTTTTGGAAAAATAATCAAAAGTTTGACAATATGCCTTTAAATTTCTTTTTTAAAACTTTATGAAAATATAAATATCGATAAACAATAATACAATATTACTTTTTTTCTCAATAGTTTCATACAGTAACTTTTTAGATGAGAAATCGTGTCCAAGTGATATTTTAAATAGATGTTTTTTTTTTTTTTAATTTCTCAATACTTTTTCCAAAATCAAGGAAAAACCTGCTGAAAAATTTAATAAAAATGGAAAAATATACTTTAGCCAAACCACCCGAAAAGCGAAAAATACCTATCGTGTGTGACTTTTCCGTACAATAACCATAGATAATCACCCGACTGGAGGTTTATTTGTATGATATAATTTGAATTGGGGAAATTGATACAATATGTAATAATACTTCCCGTGGCCAAAATCGAAAAAAATATATATTTAAACATTACAATTTAAAACACGTGTGAATAACTACATACAAAAATTTGAATTAAATTTTTCCTAACTGACAAAAAAGTTATTATTAGTTAATAGTTACTACTAATTAACCTTTATTTTTATTTTTTATTTACAGTTAAGGTTGGGGTTTTAAATTTTTCATAAATAAAGGTTCCGGTTTTTAAAATTTAGCATTAACCGGTTCCAGAGCTGGTTCTTTTCGGCTCCTGTTCTGATCCCTGCCAGTGGCGTTCTCAGAATATTTCAATGGAGGGGGATGAAAAATTTTTTTAGAAAATAAGTAAAAGTGGTTTCACCTCACAACTCTAATATTATAATATTGAATATTAATATAGGTAATAATTATATATCATCAAGTCATATTTAATGTAATTTTTATTAAAATTGTGAACATTTTATAATGACAATGACGTTAATGGCAAATCCAAATTAAACTATCGATTTTTCTGAATTCTTATCAGTTGAATCGAGTACATCTTCAAGATCAATAGACATGATAAATTTCCAAAATTTTCAAATGCTGCGCTTAACTCAAAATTGATTAAATATTTTTTAAATTTTAAAGGAAAATTTTTGTGACCATTTTTATGGTTGGTGAAGTTTTAAGTTTCTTGCTGCATT
>JAIPRM010012470.1:0-12091 GCA_025469315.1 Stegophylla sp. TES_Ste_2020 | reverse complement strand
GAAAAAACCACCTAAAATTTGACAAAAACGACTCGGAAACCATCATTTTTTGATCCGAATTTTATGAAAATTTAAACATAGATAGAAAATCCTATAAAAAAGATTTTGGCGCAAGAAAATTTTAAAATTTTGAAAATGTGAAAAAAAATTTTGGACATTTTTTGAAAATTTTTTTTTTTTTTTTTTTTATTTACTTCCTTCGTTCAGAATCGTTTTACTGAAGAAATGATTTATCGTTTCTTTAAAATTTAATACGCCCGTCAAGAGAATACCACCCGTCGTGCGAAGAACACACTTTTTATTTATTTATTTATTTGTATGTTTTTTTTTTTTGGGGGGGGGGGAGAGGTAGGAACAAGCTGTCGAAACACGAATATCCAATTCCCAAAACAATATAATGTTATATAATATAGTTATTATGCTGTAGGAGTTTCGCGAAGATATTAAGCGAAAAAAGTTTTACCATTTATAACACGGCTCGTGTGATGGGGAGGGTGGGGGGATGAACGCACGCCTCCTATACGTTTGTTCCGAAATAAAATGCCCATCAAACAGGAGAAAATTGTTTTTAAGAGAAAACGGGGGGGGGGGGCGATAACAACGTTAACTGCGACGCCTAAACGTAATTACACTATAATTTTAACGAAATCCAATGACGTTTTTGCAAATCTGTTAAAAATTCGTTTTACCTCCCTACAACGGTAACATTTCAGGTTGGGATGCACAAGTTCAGTACAATAACTATATGAGTGTGTGCTCTGCAGCGATTAACGCTTTCCCATTTTTTGACAGTGAATTTTCAGAAAAATCAACAAGTTAATTTTCAATTAATTCATCGGTACTCAGTTAATTGTATAGTTGCTTGGAATAGTTGAATATATACTAGTTCTAAAATGAAACAGATGAGTACTTTGGACACTAGGTACTCATTAACGATGAATCAAACTATTTGAGTCTCAATTTTAAATTTTAATTGGTTTTGTATTTATTATTATTATTTTTTTTTTAAATTTAAATAATTATTAATTTATAATTCGTATGTATTAAAAACATAATTTAACGCTACTAATTAGTTAAATATTATAAACAAATAAATACAGCTTATTAAATTAGAAAAAATAAATAAATATTTAATTTGTGTTTGATTTTATACTTTTCATATTTTACAATTTATTAATAAGCAAACATCGAATGTTAATAATTCCAGTGTTTTTTATGAGAGAAATTTATGTGAAAAATAAAAAATAAAAAATGTATTATGTAAAATACGTACAAAACTAAACTTATAATGCATTGCTAGTGTGCCGGTAACCGATTACCGTTTTCGAGTCTTTTTTGTCAAATTTTGGGTAGCTTTTTCAAAAAAAAAAAAAAAATGGAAGAATTGAGAAATTCAATAAAGTACCAACTAGAGGCAAATCCGGTTTCAAAAAGTTACTGATCGAAATTTTTGGTCAAGTAGATCAATACGAATAAGTGTATACAGTAAAAAAAAATTAATTAAAAAAAATCATTGTAAAAACACTAGCTTTTTCATTTCGTTCAAATTCTAAAAATGTGTTTTTAATTTTATATCATGGTGATGAACGGCTGCAGTAATTAATTGTATTAATAATAATTATTAATTTTATTTTATAGTAATTACGATAAAAATTGTATTTTAGGTAATTAAAACTACAGAAATAAAATTATGATTAAACTCGCACAACATAAATTGATACATAATTGGGTTCGTTTAGCTGGGAAAACATATCTATAAATTTTGATATACGAGTATCAATGGTGTTAGATTCTTACTTTCGTTTCAGAACACTGAGAAATCGATGGAAATCAAGAGGTTTGAACATAGCCAGATAAAGGGGGTGGGTCTAGCCGGGGCTATAGCCCCGGGGCTCACCCAAGTATCAAAGTGACAAGGGCCCATACAGGTTTAGACTGAATCACATATGTCCGCGATTTTAAGTTATACTTAACGTAAATGAAGTACACTAAAAGAAAAATGGCTTCAAGTAAAGCGAGAAAAAAAAGTTTATTTCAATAAAATAGTTTTTATTTTATAATAATAATAATATATTACTTTTTTTTTTTTTTTTCGGCATGTTAATAAATTTAAAACCTATCACTAAACTTTGTATTATTACGCATTATTATTTATATTAATTCGGCAGTCTTTAATATTGTATTGTACTACAAATTAATACTCTTATAGAAGTATAAAATATTATATACATTGATAATGTAATTTTTAAGTTAAACATGTAAATTAGTGAGAAAAATTTATTTTTTGCGAACGAAGCTTGAGGAGGATTCGCAAAGAATTATTTGTCAAAAGGGCTCATATTATGAAATTTCCGCCCTGGGGCCCAGCGAGAGCACTTAATCCGGCACTGGGTTTTGAGTGGAAATCTTTTGTTCCTTAACGGTGCGATCCCATACTCGATAGTCGATGTTGCATTAACTGTTGCAATAATAATTATTATGTAACATTCGTCGGTCGGGCATTATCGTTATCCTCACAAGTATATTTCGTTGTTGTGATTAATGCGCCGCGATTCTGTTGTTGCAGCCGCTACGACGAGCGTAAAAACAACAGCGCGCTGCCACAAGTATTAAACTTACACAACCGCCATCCCCCCGGCCCCATAACCCACTGGAAACTAAATCCTCGAGTCCGTTGATATTAATAATAATAATAATAATAATACAGAATACAGTAGGTGCATAAATAAAGAGACTGAAGTTTGAAAATAAATAATATTCGAAAAAAAAAAAAAATGAAACGTCATAATATAATATTGTTATAATATTGTTATTTTTTATATTGTTTTTGTTTAGAATATTACATAATATGATAAAATGCTTGTAAATAATTAGTTTGGTTTAGAATAAATATTGAATGCAATTATTATTTGGTGCAGGCGCGGATCCAGAACACATTTACGGAGGGGACTAATCTTTGTTTGAATTGCAATCATATATTTTGCTAAACATACAGAATATAACACTGGCAGTTATTAATGTGTATAATATTTGCCGAAGCTCTGTTCAGAATCGAATCGATGTACTGAAGAAATAATTTATCATTTCTTTAAAATTTAACACATCCACCAAGAGGTATTCCACCTGAGGTGTGAAGTAGGGATCCCAGATTTATTTATTAAAAAAGCCGGTCGTACTTCGCACAATGGGTGTACTTCGCACGACGGGTGGTATTCTCTTGACGGGCGTATTAAATTTTAAAGAAACGATAAATCATTTCTTTAATAAAACGATTCTGAACGAGGGAAGTTAATAATATATAAAATAAATGAGAAAAATAATGTTAAAAAAATGTCTTTCACATTTCCAAAATTTTCTCGCGCCAAAATCTTTCTCATATTATTTTCTATCTATGTTTTTATCTATTTTCATATAGTTCGGATCAAAAAAATGATGGTTTCCGAGTTTCCGGTTTTTTTGTGAAATTTTGGGTAGTTTTTTAAAAAAAAAAAAAAAATCGAAGAATCGAGAAATTCAAAAAAATGACCTCTTTAAAGTACAATCTAGAGGCAAATTCGATTTCAAAAAGTTATTGATCGAAACTTTTGGACAAGTATTTCTATACGAAAAGTTGTACGCAGAAAAAAAAAATAAACATTATTGTAAAAACACTAGCTTCTTCACTTCGCTCAGAATCTAAAATACGGGACATTTTAAATCTTACTTCTAATTTTCATATAGATAGGGGAGGGGTAAGGGCTCAGACCATAAAAACTAAAATTAGTCTCAAAATTTGAAAGTTATAAGTTATAATTTTTGATCACATAAAAGTATAAAAGTTTATTTTTACTTCTTAAATAAGTTTTTGTATCTAAAAAAATATTGAAAACTAATAATTATTTGTTATTAAGACTTAGTTTAGTACTAAAAAATTAAATAAAGGTGATGTATTTACTTATTCTCCAGGGTACTCAATTTCTTTTGGCGAAAACAGGAATCGCACCTTTTTTTATTTCGGTTCATTACCCATTTATTCACATAGTAGCATAAAAATGTGTTAATTATTTTGTTTACTAAGCTTTAATTTTGGTGTCATATACACTGAAATAAAAGTAACAACCACCGAACAATTAAGCTCTTAATGGTTATATAATTTAATTAGTAGCTGAAAATATAGTAATAACATTCTGTAAATACGTTTTTGTAGCTTTGGCACATTCGAAGGTAATGACTAGAAAATTAGGTCGAGTATTTTATACGTATTATTGAAGAAAAAATATTAATTTAAAGTACTTAATATCGCTGAAGCAGTGAGGATAATTGAAATAATTTTTTTTTTTTTTGTTCCATTTGGAGCCCAGTTTTTTAGAATTTCGATTCTTTTCCAAGTATTAGAACAATATTGAAATAGGTTTTAAGCCACGGCTGCCATTTCAGCCGAACACGTATTGGTTAACATCAACAATTGATCAGATCATGCATACGCTCCTGTCTCCTCCTCTCCCCCTACCCTTCTATTTATGTCGCTACTGGCATAATAGAGATTGTTTGATAAAATAATTGAATAAGTGCTTTCAAATTATTTAAAATTTTCATCACAGTTTACAATGCACCATAAAATCAATTATATTATTATAAAACTTGAACCATATTTTTTTAATTATTCCATATATTTTATCGAATTGACAAAAAATGTATTTTTACATTTTATACACTTACAATCAGAAATAACACAAGGGGAGAGCCCACTGTTAGCTAAAAATATAATGAGGAATAAAAAAAAAAAAAGTTTTTAACAAAATAAATAAAAAAAATATTTATTTGAGTTTCGTCGAAAGGGTCCGTTGATTTCCTGAGTCTGCATCTGATCCATTGGCGTAATTAGGAAAAAATATTTGGGGGGGGCTAAAATGTTTATTTATTGATTTAGCCCCCGTAAAGTACATTAATCTTAAGCAAATTTTAAAAAATCTGGGGGGCTATGAGTGGTTTTGAGGGGGCTTAGCCCCCCCCAAGCCCCCACCTAAATACGCCTATGATCTGATCCCTTAATAAGCCCTGACTGTTGCCAAAAATTATGTGCCAGGGTATGAACGACCGTTTATTATAAAGGCACGTAAACAGTACACAATTCATGAATTTTTATCCTCCCCAACTCCCACCGAAAATGGAAATAAAAAAATGAAAACCGTCCGACTGTAAAAAATATAAGGAATGACTTTTCGCGGTACTCGTTGCGCCATCTACCGGTGCGATTACGAGGTGCGACGAAGTTAAACAACTCGAATTTCACCCTTGGCCACTGTAATGTAATCTAATAATTTGCCTATTTTCCACGGGGGCATACTTGAGGGGAAGGTCATCAGAGACATCACCCCCACCCCTAGAACGTATATTTGTATAAAAATATCTAGATATTTAAAATAAATTAAATAACAATTTACAGGGTGGTTTTTTAAAAACCTCGTTTTTGCCGTAAAAATGCAAAAATTGGACATGTTTTTTAATTTTTACAATATTCAAGTTACTATAAAAAGTATGTTTTCCATACCGGCTAAAGGATGTGTCTTGTACTCTTGTGGCGATACAAACTTTTTTTTTCAAACGGTAACCTCCTGTTTTTAATTACGGAATTTTATTTTGATTATTTTTCTACGAATTTTGATGTATTTAAATCGAAATTCGAACGAGGAGTTTAAGTATTAAGGATATGATAGATATAATTATTGTGTAGGTTCATAATAAATTAATAACGTTACGTCATTCATTGTTATTATTTAAATTTACTTTATTCAATTTCATTATTCACTCGTTTTTCACAACTAACTATATTTTATATACTTGATTTACAAATTCTATATGGACATAAATTTGTATTTGAAATAATATATTATATTTTAATGTGATTAATTAAATTTGGGAAAACGGGAATTCAGCACGGTCACAGAGTGTGTTCCCATAACTTGTTATACTGTTTACTATATTTTTTATTTATCATTAGCCTCTCCCATGGCAAGTGGCAAAATTCAGTAAACGTTACTAGATATATCATCATATACTTATTACTAGGGCTAGGGACTTATATAAGTTGGCATGTTTTTCAAAAATCATTCAAAACATAGCTAAGTAATATAGAAATGCGTTTCATTACAGCAGGAATTGTATGCAGTACTTTTTAATTTGCATATTTTGCATAATATTTAGCTCTTTTTTCGATATAAGTGCATATTTTGGTTGTGTTTAAATTTCAAGTGCATATTTCACACATTTAATTTGAGTTTTCTTGGTGTCTCCGAAAATGTTTCTCTGAATTTCTCTGTAAAGATTATAATATTATATTATTTGATATTTTTATTTGTTTAAATGTAAGATTGAAAAGAATAAAGACTGGGAAAAAAAAGAAATTCCATAAATAATAGAAGAAGAATTAATATTACATATTAAATTTTTAAATATTTTGAGATTTTACAGTAAAACTAATGTTTTATAAGAGATTATTTTAGCATTTTTGTATATTTTTAGAGCATATTTTAAGTTTTTTTAGGGCTATAAGTCCCTAGCCCTACAGCTATTACTTTGATGCAACGCCAATCATTATCGATTGTTTTTTTACCTCTTTCGTGTTCACAACGAGTGTGCGAAAAATAATAATTAATAAAACTAATTACCTTTTTCTGCGATACACATCGTAATTTATTGTACACGGTTGTAACGTTATGAAATAATTTATTCAAATTATTATGGTAACTAATTATTAATATTATTGTTATTATATAGTACATATATATATATATATATATATATGATAGATTGCATGTGCAACTGTCTCCAAGTGGAAACCCATTTTTTATAATTTAACACGCACAATTATAACTGCGGATTGGATTCATAGATTATAATTAACGAATAAATGTATTCTGTTTTGTAAAAACATTTTTACATTTATGCTCTCTCAAAGATTTACTCACTGCAATTGAACTCTGTATAATGCATAAATTAAATTTGATTTTCGTGTACCGAATTGTGTTGGTGTACTGATGAAATTATGTTTTTAAAAAATTAGTATTTATTTAAAAATTTATTTTTGAACTTGTGGAATCGTTTTATTGAAGAAATGATTAAATCTTTTCTTTAAAATTCAACACACCCGTCAAGAGTATCCTATCCGAGGTGCGAAAAACACCCCAACGTGTGAAATACACACTTTTTTCAATTGTTTAAGAGTGGATCACTCCCATTTTAAGCAGCTACGACCATTAGTAAGTTGTAAACCGATAAATAATTATCTTATATACAAATAATATAATTTACAAAAATACACGTTCTTAATATTTATTTTATCTCTCCCCTCGAATATGCAATCTACAAAATATTAATTGATTAAGGCCGTTTCCGTGAAGCACATTTTTTTATTTTCTAGAAATAATTTTTTGAATACCGAAAAGTCGCTCTGATAAAAACATAAATGATATTTTTACAGCGGATAATTTTGATGAAATGGTACTTTAAAGAGGTCATATTTCTCTAAAAGGTTTTTTGGGAAAAACTGTTTGCTACCAATTAATCTCCTCATTACGGTTTGAAACATAATTCCATTAATTATCCATGTCTAATTAACACCACCTTAGACACAGTCTTTATGAAAACTTGCACGTGAAGTAATTGCGTCAATTGAATAGAACACCTCACATAGAGAAACAGGCTTTATATTTAAAATTCAAAAACATACACAAAGCACAAAAACAAATTTCGTTTTCAAATATTACATCGAATAAACGATAAAATAATATATGATATAAAATTATGTGCATTACATATTATTATATATTTTACAACTCCAATAGAGTGAAAAACTATTCGTGTAAATGTCTTTAAATATTCTTCATAATTATATTACATAATAATATACAATTGAATATTAAATCATTTTTATTTATTACAGAACGAAGTGATGTATAAATTTGTTGACATTGGAAATATCCAAATTTTGATGTGAATCTTGGAAAAATGAATTTGAGGTCTAAACATTAAGATAAGAAAATTTCATAAAAGCTTAGTCTAAAAAATGTTACCCAATAAAGGGTAGTGAAAAATTACTCAAAATAACTGTGAGGATATGTAAACTTAAAGGTTTTTAAAGTGTGCCCAGTAAATATAAAATGTTTTTTTACATCTGACATAACGTTTTTTATAAAATCTAATAAAGATCTATATATTTCATTGACATCTGTACTTAAATCAGTAAAAAGATTTTCAATATCAGCATATGTCACGTTACCAACGACTTTTACGACTCCGAGTAGTTCGGCCAACGGTTCTAATAGCTCTTCTTTCATCAGAGAACACAAATTTTTTCCTTTGCTTGCACTTGGACTAGCGGACAACATATTAAGAAAGCTCAATTTCAAATTATAATAGTCTTTGTATTTTCTACAGATTTTCGGAAACTCAGCAATCGTGTTGAAGTCATTGAGACTGTTCTGCGCGGCTCTGAAATTCGTATCGAAATCAGTCGTAAAGTTTTTCGATCCTTCCGTATCTCTTATTCTTTCAAAAATAACAAACCACGCGGTGTAATACATGTGAATCAACCACTGTAAATACAGTCTCTCGTATTCCACGAGATCGCGTATGTTCACCATATTTTCCGCGATGTCCGTTTGTATTTCACGAATATTTTTCACATCTCCGCGCCAATTGAAAAATATTGCCGTTTCGAAAACGGTCGGCTCTTCTCTCTTGCTCTTTCCCAGTAACTTCGAAATGTTATAAAAATCTTCAGACTTACCGTTGTCATCGGATTTCGGGCTCGACCGATTTCGATTGGCGGTTTTCTTACAACGCTCGCAATTAAACGTGAATACGTTTTTCGGTTTTCGTCCAAACTTCCCGAGCATAGACGAGCTACTGCCGCCGCCGTCTCTATTCGCACGAAGCAAAAATTCACGATTTTGCAAAACCTTACAGTTTCGAATTTGATAATTGTCCAGCGAATTCATAATGACGTCACCTATTCGTTTCAATTTCTCTTGTTTCCCGAGTACGAAATTTCGAGATCTACGTTTATCCTCCGGAAACCCTCCCGCGTCCGCGTTCAGTTCGTTTCTCAAAAGTATGACCGCATTGAAGACGACGTTCTGAAGCTCATCGTCGCATTGTATATAGTTATCATCGCATTTTGTCACTTCGTCCAGCAAATTATTCGATAAAGATTCATACCCACTACGAGCGGTCTCGAAGCAATTATCGATACCGTCTTGGGACGGGACGCGCGTGTTTCCTCCTCCGTTGGACAAACAGCTCTCGTTCTCGCGTTCCACGTCGAACAATTTCAGATAAATGCTGATCAGCGCGTTGCAATGGGGGTTTTTTTTTTCCAAACGTTCGGTATCGTTCGCGGCGGCGAACAAATTCAACCGCAAATCGTACACCCTATCCGATCTCCCCTCGGATTCTCTATACAATACGTTGAACATCCGCCAGAACTGCTCGAACCGTTCGTCCACTATGACGTCCATCAGATCTGCCAGCGGTAAATTCACGAGTCCGCCGTTGTGTTCCGGGATCACCGCGTTGCCGTAACGCGAGCCAAAGTGATTGACGTCCGCGTAGACGTCCGCGGTCTTTTTCAATTCCGCGTCCGAAATCCTTCCGCTCTCTCTGTACCGTTGCACCTTCGACACGAACTCGAAATGATGGACCAACTCGATCGGACAACCCATCGACCGTAATTTCGACACTACCTCGTCGCACCGTTCCGCGGCCAAACGATTGTCGCGGTCGTTCCACGTGTTCGCCGACTCTCGGAATATCAACTTCAACAGCGCTTTGTACACGGCCAACATGAACTCGTAAACGGATTCCGCGTCGTGCGCGCGTTCCACTTTGGCGTGCAAACTCCGGATCGATATCGCGCCTCCGGCCGCGGCCGTGATCGTGGACGTTTGCAAGAACACCAGGCACAAACGGAAATCCCGCTCGTCGTGGTCCTCCCGCTCGGACAGCGTGTATTTCATGCATTTCCCCAACAGCAAACCGTCCACGGTGATCGCCGGGTACGCGGGAGAGTCGACGTCCGAGTTGACGACCACTTTCCGCAGGAAGTCTTCGAAAACGTCCAATCGTTCTTGGACGACTCGCTGCTGGCGGTTGTCCCCGGTCGGAAAACGGATTTTTTTCCCAGCGTCGGCCGCCGCACCGCTGCCGCAGTGTTCTATGGCGAACGCTTCGACGAAATTCACGATTTGCAACAGGACGCGAACCATGGCGAAAAGCCGCTGTTGGTCCAGTTTTTTATCCCGTTTCCTTTTGCTGTCATTTCCGAGGCTGTTGCCGCCGCCGCCGTCCGGACGTTCCAAACCTTCGACGTAAACGTACGCCGTCAGCAATATTTTCAAAAAATACGGTTCGTGCAGTTTAGCCGCCGCCGGAATCATGTCGCCGATTTCCAACAGTCTGCTCATGGCCAGCGATATTCGTCTGTTGACGGACCCCAGCAACGGAACGGCCGCCGAAATCTTTTGTGCCGCAGAATCGTTTCGCTTGCCCCCCGCGTCGTCGTTCAACATGTCGTGAACACTGCCTACGGCGTCGCGAATATTGCTCGCGCATTCGCATTTCACAAATGTGTAAAATATTTTTGAATTTCTCACGTGCAGGTGGTGTTCGCTTTTTGAGTCGTCAACGCCGTACGACGATAGCCATTCGCTCAATTGTATTTTACTTCCGTGCAACAATATCGACTGGTCGGGCAAATCATTCAAAGCGTTATAATTTATCGCCGGTTCTATGCCGTTTTCCGCACAAACGGTTTGTAAAAGACACCAAATAATAATCGAACGTAACGTGCAGGTGTTCATGGCGGTGTGTTTAAACACTAACGGAACAACACGACATTACCAATTGATTCCTATATGTAGATTGTTTAGTTATATATATATATATATATATATATTTTTCTGTTTACTTGTTGCTTTACTAGGTCACTGCGTTTTAAGGAATTTTGATTTTTTTTTTTTTTTTTTTTTTTTACGCAGTCGATGCTTTCGATCTCCGATCACGTACGATATCTGTACAAACAAACAATTCAAATACCGATCAAATTGTGAAAGAAAAGTAATATAACTTAAACGTATTATATTTATTTCATTGTAAAATTAATAATTGTGAAACTATAAATTTCTCTAATCACAAGTAGTACTGGTCGGATTTTCAAAAAGAATTAAATTATTATCACAACACGTATACCTAAATGAAGCATTGAAATGGAATACGGTTAGAGTGGTGACCTATTGAAAAGAATCAAATTACCGAATCGAAATGTTGCTCAACGTTGCTCGATCGGATCACTGATAAGGGACTGTTATCATACTTTAAAATTAATGTCATTGTTTTTGTATATCTTTTCCGATATTATGATAATATGAAAATTTAAACCAAATAAGAAAAATAATTTTATTTTTCTCAAAACGGTCACTCTTAGCTTATTCCGTTTGATTGCTTCGATTCACTATACTCTATGGATTATCATGGTTTAGAATAGGTTCGAGTTATAATAAAAATAAACGGTTAGTGAGAAATTTCAAAATATTATTACAATAAAACTGTGTTTTCCATTAAACCTTTCCTGATAAATAAAATATGCTGTGTTGAACAGATTCACTTCAGGAATATAGTGTATAAAATTTATGATAAAATAATTAATATAATCATGCAAATAAAAACAATTATGTGCAGCAGGGCCGATGCTAGGGCAGTGCAACAGGTGCATCTGCACAGGGCCGCGCGGGAGTTCAATATAGATAGAGAATACAGTCGACCAGTTAGGTACTAAATTACTCGAAAGTTGAAGGGTCTATACTCCATAATATTATTATGATAATTTGGGCCCGGACCTTGATGACCTGAAAATATGTAAAAAATGCACTAAAAAAAAAATCATAAAATTACACTAAAATGTTAAAAATGACATAAAATGTGACATTAAAAAAGCCGGACATACTTCGCACGATGGGTGTACTTCGCACGACGGGCGGTATTCTCTTGACGGGCGTATTAAATTTTAAAGAAACGATAAATCATTTCTTCAGTAAAACGATTCTGAACGAAGGAA
>JAIPRM010012469.1:0-12092 GCA_025469315.1 Stegophylla sp. TES_Ste_2020 | reverse complement strand
GATTTTCAACATTTAAGCAATATTACTTTTGAAACGGGCAATATCAGAGTAATCTGTGTCCGTTTAAATATTCGTAAAAATTATGAATTTCGCCGTGTTTTGAAATTAAAACTCTATGATTAAAAAAAAAAAAAAGTTGATATATATTGAGTAAGCTTGTATGCAAGTTTTCGCCTTAAAAATAATAAATTGAAAAAAATACTACAAATACTTCAAAAATAGAACGTACAGATATTAATTTTTCACGATCTCTTCTATCCACGAGGACAGGCACGTCACCAAGGGAGGGGCCTCAGGGGGCCTGACCCCCTTAGAAACGTCAGTGGCCCCGAATCGGCCCCCTTGGTTTTATTTTTAAATATTTTAAATACGGTGTGTATTGTGTCCCAAATCCTGAATGTATATTATTATGATACTCCATATTATAATTAACGATCGTATGAAAAAAATTAAGTTCTGAGATTTTATTTAATTAATATGCACGTCTAATAATAGATTGAAAACTAGAAATTTCAAATACCCCCCTACTGGCTTTTTTTTGTGCTAATTAGTCGCGGCGGCAAAGTAAGATTTGAAAACGAAGTCAGCAAATTAAGCGGGGGGGGGGGAAGGGGGTACAAAAATTAGAATAGGACCACAAAATAATGTTGACTATGTCTAATTACGTGCCTGAATGAGGACACGAAAATTTGACGTTGCAAGCCAGTTTTCAGACTACCCTTGAACTAAGCTTTTGACTATTCATATATCGTAGGTAATGCGTACAACACAACATGCGCGCGTATTAAATGAGCTTATTAAACGTATCGCTGCTGTTTTCGAACACAAAGGCATCGAGTAAATATCTATGTATATATTATAATGTGTCTCCGCGGTTTGTTATACCCTTTCTGCTTTCCAATAATTCTCGAACCTTCGACTTTTCACGGCGGCGGTGGCGGTGGCGTAAGGGAGACAGAGCTGCAAGAACGCGACCACCGCCTCCTGAAGCTCGGTCGCATTAAAATAATATATTATAAACCACCCCTCAACGATCTATACACACACCCCCAAGTTCACCCTGCCACTCGTTTATTCTCGAGTTCCGCGCGATCGTTTAGGAGAGTTTAAGTCTTCCACCACTCGAAACGACCTATTGAATGCATTATCCTCTTCTCCTGCCGCCTTTGCTGAAACGACTTTTTCGGTTTGTTATCTTGTAATTTTTTTTTTTTTTTTTCTTTCAGTCATTTCAAAGAATCGGTTGTGATTCTATAATAGTGTTATTATTTCTCACTACTACGTAATGTAGGTACTTCACTTTACTTTAAGTGTTCGATTTAATCAATTTTATCTCGTTTGAACAGTGTTTGTTTTTAATACCTACTATAAAATATAAGGGATGATGAGTAAATTTAGTTAAGTAATTTAAATCGTATTTTGTAGCCAGTGACAATCAAATGATTTTTTTCAAGGGAGAGTCTAGAGCATTTTTACAAATGATGTGTTTTTCTTCTTTATTTACTTATTTCTTTGAACGCTTCTTCTACTTAAAAAACTGCCCGTATCAGTGCGCTCAATACATGTTTTCGGAGAGAAATTTGGACAGCACAGTACTGCAGAAGATCATTTTATGAAGTCCTCAATAGTTTGTTTTCAAAACAAAGAAAATTCAAGTAAAACGCTAAAATATTCTATTTTCTTTGTTAAATTTTATTTTAGTTATTTATTTGTCACTGTGTAAAAACAACAGTTCCAGAACTCGACTTAAACTCGAAAATAGTCAATCAACATTTTTATTATTATTATTTATCGTATGGCGGAACGTATTTCTGACAGAATTATTAATTGTTTCTTTAAAATTAATACACCCTTTAGAGTATCCTACTCAAGGAGCGAAGTATATCAACTTTGAATTTTTTTCCGGTACGATGTTCTTGTTTTCAATACATTTTATCAAACAGTTAATACGACGTTTAAGTTTAAATACATCTTGTGAAAAAAAGTTTTCATAAGCAACTGCAGCAACTATATAATACGTTTGTTGCATTTCTCGTGTTACTCACACGTCATTGTTGAAATCGACAGCCATGGGTAGAAACTTTTTTCGCAAAAAATATGCGTACTTGTTAGCCGTTAGTTTAAATATTTTCGAAAAAGGTGTATATATACAGCGCAAGTTTCCATGACGTACAAGAAATGTTAATTTAAACTTAATATGTTTAATTCTGAATATTTCTCATTTTATAATAGTTTAACATTACCAAAAAAATGTCTTAAATTATTAAAAGTTTTAAAACTAAATATGGAGGATAATAAAAACAGAGGACACTTCAATAAACAAAATAAACGCGATGTATAATTTTTAAAATTCACAGTAGATGCGTGAAAACAATTTTATTTTTAATATTGACAGTGAATTAATTTGTATAAACATGAAATCTTAATCATAAAATAATTTTACAAGTGTTTATTATTTTGGACCACGACAATGTGTTTAATGAATCAAATTAATCAGGCTGCAGTTGTCGCCATGTGTGCAATGTGCATTCTGTGATGGTAGTTTATCAAAAGTGTGTGATTTGGTATCCAATGACCCTTTAGTACACGTGGTGTTCCCTTTACCAGCCGTGTTTTGATTATTTCATGCGTGTTATTATTAATTGCGAAACTATTTTAATAAATTTATCTCAACAATTGAAAATATAGTAGTAAATAAAAAAAAAAAATAAATAACAAAATCAATATTTTCTAACAAAAGGAAGTATTTGAAAACAAATCGTGTCGACTACAGCATTTATTTAGTAGTATATTATTATTATTATTATTAGGACTAGAATTTTAATAACGTAACGTACTTAAAAATAATAATTGAAAAATAAAAAATTATGTTCAAAAATTCCACAAAAAAAAAAAAAAACCCCGAAAACAATTTTTACTTCATAATCGTATGGTCCATAATATAAAATAATTAATTAGGTCAAAAATTTAAATGTAATTAATTTTATAAATGTAAAAATATGAATAAATTTTAAAATTAAATTTTGATATGAAGTATATTATATTTTAAGAACCGAAATTTAATAAAAGTGCAAAAGAAAGCTCTGAGAATTTCAAAAAACTAGTTTAACGAGTATATTAAATTAAATTAGTAAATTTAAAAACAAAAAGGAAATAAAATATACATTTTTAAATTATCTGATAGTTAACTGAACTAAATTTTGTATTTGTAATACAATGGTTTTCAATCCAAGAGGGAGAAGGGAGATTTTTCCCGAGGAAAGAATTTCGATACTATATAAAAAATATGAATGTGAAACGGATGTTGAAGAAATTACATGAATTTAATGATATATAAAATACCCTGATAGATTTTTGATTTGGTGAGAAATAATTAGTCTCAAATTTTACAAATACAATTTTTTAGTTTATACTAGAATAATATTAAATATATAAATTTTATATATATACTTATATTATTTTATAACATTTTAAAAAAGGAATTTTATTATTTTTCGATATGTATTATTTAAGAAATTTAATTAAACTAGAAAATCCATGATTTTACATTTATATTTTAAAATGTATAACGAATGTATATATTTAAAAATAATCTGGAGGGCGTGAGATTTTTGAAAATCTACAAGAGAGGCGTAGAAATACTTTTCTAATATTGAATAAAAAAAAAAAATTTAAAATCCTTTAAATTCATATTCTTATACATCTATTTCGATGATGTACGCGATATTAAAATGTAAAAATGTCCAAAGAATTTGTAATCTTTCAACAGGATCTGCTGTAGTTTCTATTCGCTTCTCTCAGAAACGCGTGGCATCGATGACTTAGCGATTAGATTGAGCAAACTGGTGGAGCCCGACTTAGAGGTGGAAGGGTGTGCTATTGGGGGGGGGGGCTGTTGTTCCGGGCTTTGCGATCATTAAAAAAGCCATCATTGACCAATAGTGTAATAAAAATGAAAAATATGTGGATTGTTCAAATTTTTGAAATCAATCAAATTTTTACGGTTTATGATGGAATTTTGAAAAAATCGATTTTCAGGGGGATCTAAAAAATTAGACTTCGATCTCAAAGTTCTCGAATTGAGCTCTGACACCAGGGTACTACTTCGACGTTCGATCTACAACCACCGTCAACATAGAACGGAAAGGAATTTTTATTCTATTAATTATAACTATTATATTTATAACTAGGGCCAGGAAAAATATGTGAAATATGCACTTATATCGAAAAAATAAGCTAAATATGCACAAATTGTGCAAATTAAAGAGAACTGCATAGTGTTATGAAACGCATTTCTATATATTATTTAGCCATATGTTTTGAATGATTTTTGCAAAAAAACATGCTAATTCCTATTATAAGTCCCTAGCCCTATATTATTATAATAACGTCATAAAATACACGTCCGATTGTTGACCGTGTGTGTGTGTGTGTGTGTGTGTGTGTGTGGGGGGGGGGGGTCAGCAGCGTGCGAACAACGGTGGAAAAGTCGCGTATACTACACTATGGGTCGCGGGCGAGCCGAGTGGACGTCGCGACGGTGATGTCGGTTAAGTGGTTAAAAGCTTCTGTGACTATTCCATCGATTCCGGGGTATGCAAATTTTACATTATATTATGTATATAAAACGGTTTATTTGCCGTAGCATTCTGTTTCCACGAGATTTCCGACCGAGCCAAGAGCACCACTATAATATTGTTCTATATATATATATATATATACAGGGTGCACCCCCCCCCGTCGTATCCGTTCGGTAGTTTTAAGTACTGTCGAAAATACACCTGTGGGGTCACAACGGTCAAGTTTCAAGCGAAACGCTCTGTATGCGGGTGCAGTCAACGCCGCCGCCGTTATTGGTCTCTAATAATTATTATCCGATACTAATGACACGATGCGCGTGCACGTGCACGTGCACGTGTGTGTGTGTGTGTGTGACAATTACGTATATACGTGTGTTAGGGATATTATTATATAAAATGTTTGCACTGAAAATAAGCGAACGGACGTAATGGACCGCGTCGGCCCGCGGGTTCGAATCACGCGAATAACGAAAATATTATCGAAACGTCACCTTCCCCTATTTCACTCTCCTCTCTCTCTCTCTCTCTCTCACGGGACTTATACATATGCACTCCTCTGTTCACGTGCTTTTATACTTTTGTGTGTGTGTGTGTGTGTTATCAAAATGTTGACACTGTTGACCGCGTCACGCAGTGAATGTGTGTGTGTCTCTTTCACGAGTCCGACGGCCCGTGATTTTTGAGTGGATATATACGGAACAACTGTATGCGTAGGACAAAATGAAAATACTACTACGGTTTACAAAACATATTGTGTACATGGCAGATTAAAGAGAGTATTTGTGCGTGCATAGTTGTTATAATATGAACGTTTTCGGAAAATGGCAAATAAACAAATAAATAAAATTATGACATAACTATGTTTTTACCTGATTGGCAGAGTCGGCGCGGTATAAAAATTCTCTCATCAACAGGACGCTGTTTTTCGACACCTTACGACGTGCCATCTCGGATTCACAGGGACATTATTCCCCACCCGGGGCATTCCCCCTCAACCCGGGGATTTAAGCTGTAGATCGGACATTTTCCCTCATTTGAAATTCGCGTAAACGTATAATACGTATTTGAGTGTATGTTAGTTCACCGGGTATTTCGATCGCCTCGAATTCGCTCTACGATTTAAAAATGTCCTTTGACTTGTTGCAGTGCAAAACCACCTAGGATAGGTAACGAATACGGTAAGAACATAATATGCAGGTACTTAACCATACGCCCTGTAATTTGATTATATGCACGACTAGCATGGTCCTGTTTTATAAATACATACTCGTTTTTAGCTATTAAATTGGATTGTAGTACAGTTTTCCCAAACCGTTTTTCCCAATCTAATTTCTCCAATTTCAATATTTACCATAAAAACTTTCTTCCAATATATATTTTTACAAATTTAATATTTTCCAGAAAAAAAAAAAAAATAGGTTATAATTTAAAATTTTAACTATTTTTTTTTTTTTATATATTATTCATTAAATTATTTATATGACGAGTTTATTGATAGCAATTATATTACTGCATACCTTACAGTCATTGGTCATAATTTAAAATTTTAATTATTATATTTAACAATAAATAAATTCTTAGATTTGAGATAAGATATATTGATAGATTTGGTATTGTTAAAAATAACTTTTAGGAAAAATGGCATTGAAAAAAGAACTTTTGGGAAAAATGGTAATGAGAAAGAGAAATTTTGGGAAGTAAAAAAATGTGAAAAACAAATTGGGAATAGTGTCTCCCTACCATTGAATAGTTATTTCATCAAAAATGTCCAACTTTATCTTGTTTTTAATTAATTTTAACTTTAAAAATAATTCGAGGGCTGAAGTCCATTCATGTTTTTAAACGGGGAGGGGGGATTTCCGACCTATCGCTTTAAAACGTGGGGAAAATATCACCGGGGGGGGGGAGTGGAATGTTCGTTTACCTTACATCTCCGTCTTACATGTGTACTTAATAATGAAATTTGCGTTCAGCAAAACTAGTTTTCTGTGTTTTCATAATTCGTATTGAATTCAAAAGGAAACAACAATATCACGTGTTTTCATATTATTATCGTTATTTAAATTTTCAAACGAGTGTCTTTATGATTGGGGTTATGTCAATATTAAAAGATCTGAAAATGATCTTTACCAGCTTACGAATTACTAAAATAACGGGAAATACCAGTGTGCAAATATTTTGCCCCTTTTAGTTTGATATTAGGATAAATAGGAGGGTGTATTAGGATTTAAGGTAAATTAAAATTTGGTTCTAAATTTGCTATGTTCTATGATCGTTGACGGAGACGGCACATGCTCTATCATTTACTAATAAACGTTCAATTTATGTTGTTCAAGCACATTAATTTTATAATATCATATTCATACGCAAGCCGTGAAAACGTGGTAAATCGAAAAGCGCATAAAATTAATTTAATTTTATTTGACTTTAAAACTCGAAGTTTTTGGAAACTACTTGTGTTTCGCCTAGCCCGTGCATGTTGTGTACTACAGGTAGTTTAGAGTTGTGCGTTTCGGGACGTTTTTTTTTTTTTTTTTTTTACTTTTTTTGTGTAATTAATATCGAAGCAAGGCACGGTATTCACATGACGTAGTTTACGTGTACGATGACAATAATACTCGAATAACACGTAACTTGTTTTTCTAAATAAAAATGGTAAATTGATATGCAAATATGATAACATTAGTGTACGTTTTGTTGTAAGAGTCCTTATAATATGTCGAATTTAAGCAAAAACCACCACTTCTAGTTTTAGATATTTGATTTATGTAATAATTATTATAATGACTAAGATTTCAGTAATGATGTGTATTTATTGTAAGATGCACACATAATGTTATATTTTTTCTTGCGTTTTTATAATTGATTTTGATTTAATTGCAAAAATATTAAATAATCAATCAAATCTAAACGGTTTTTGAGAGGCTTTTAAAACTTTACTTGTCATTGTCAAAGTATCATTTTTGTTTCATAAAAAAATTATAATATTAAACAGTATTTTTTTTTTTTTTTAATTATTTTTACGACGGTTTTCAGAAATTCAGGCAATGTTATTATTAAATAATGACCTATAATTAAACTGTCAAAGTTATACGATACAAAAAAAAAAAAATCTCTTGTAGTTTAAGCTCATTGCACCTTTTCTTACTTCCGGTGTCATATTCATCAATCAAATTAAGAGAGAGAGTAGCTTATATAACTTCTCACAACTATAACACCCTAACACGATTAATTCGTGTAGTGGTGGATTATAATATTATGTAGTTAACTGTGACAAATATACATTAAATTGGAGTTTTATTTTCCTTTTTTTTTTTTTTTTTTCCAGAGAATTATGTTAAAATATTTAATTAGTTTTTTAAACGTGAATCGTATGTCATTAAAATTCAAGAAGAAAACAACTGAGTCTTGGAATCACTCGTATACAAATTATTAAGACTGTATGGTCTTCGTGGTAAATAAACTTAGAGGTGATTTATATGATAAGAGGGAAAACTTTAACCAGTACACCCAAAGTCCAATTTTTCGTTCACCAAGGGAGAAATTTTGGAATTTCAACGGGAACGTTACAGTTCAAACGTTCTCATTCGAAAGTTGTGTTTGATATTTTTACATAAATATAATTTATATATATAAAATAAAAAAAAGTTAATATTGAGAAATGCATTATTTAGTGGTGTTTTAATTAAACAATGAATACTTGTTGACGATTATTTTTTATGCCTATTTTTTAAATAATATAAATATGTTCGTAAGAATTCAAACTCTATTTCAATTATTCTTATTTTTGATTTAAATAAATAAAAAAAAAAAAAAAAAGTAATAATTCTTTGAAAAAAGAACGTGACTAACAATAACCATTATGAAAGTCACTATTTTAATATGTACACATTTATACTAATAATATGCTCCAAGGGCGTGTAACTTGTGGTATGATCAATTCGAATATTTGTAAATAATTCACAAAATAATTTTTATTAAAGCCGTGTAATAGGTACACCTTGATGTTACGAATGAAACTTTGTAATTTTGTAATATTAAAATATATGCAAACGTTTTGTAACTTGCACACTATATTCTATTTGATCTATTTCATTTAAGCTTTGAGTATTAACTGCGAATGTATAATTCTATAATTTATTGTATTAGGTATTCATTTTGTTATTGATCTAAAAATAATTGAAACATTTAAATGACCTATTGCCGCGGCGTATTGTGAGGACGGCGGCGGTATACCGTTGAAAAAGTTCAGGAACATCCAAGAGGGTTTTCAGCCATTATTGACGGACGACTGTTGAAACGGGAAACAATAGCAATAAGCTATTGGTCTGTTTAAACAACGTTTTATTCGTACTAGGAAATGAATTAGTGGTCACACCACGTCCAGTTTTTGTATAATAGGCATGTTCCTGGCTCATTACCGTCAATTTTGGAAAATAAAATATTATAACTTTATATTGTAGTTTATTATACTAATTCGCGGTGTTCATGAGTATTATATAATGTGTACGAACATACAAGTGGCCACTTGATGTATTGATCAGAAAGATTTTATCAGAATATTACTAAATCCAAAAAAATAAATTCAATTTTGGATTTTTATTTCGAACTGAAGTAGCGCCTCTGTGATAATAAACGGATTTAATGCGATTTTATCGAATTAAAATACATATAACCTACTACGTTTATTGTGTAGAAAAATGTTATAGAGGTCAACGTTGCAATTACGAGGGTTATGACTTTACGAGGATAACACGAGCATATTATACGCGTGTAGGTACTCAAACGGAGTGCTAATTTTCATTTATGCATCTCCGTTATTAAAATATATGTATATATTTTTCTGCGAAATTATCATTTCTTTCTCAGACCCACGTTTATATATAAATATAAAACTTGTTTTTTTTTTTTTTGTTTACAGTATAATCGATGCAATTATATTGTTTCAACACGGGACGGTCTTAGAGATGAGTGAGTAGGGTGCCGATGGTTTATGAGTGACTTTACGTACAGTTTAGATGCATAATTGATAATAATATGTATATTTATCATAATATAACTATAGTTTTTTTTTTTTAATAATATGAATTATTTTTATCCACATTAGTTCATGGAAAAAAGTAAAATTACCAAACAAAAAACTCGCTGAATTAATATCATATAGATAATCATCACCACATTTCATACATCGAATGCTTTTATTTTCTTGGAAGAGTTGTGTTTGATTGTATTAGACCTATATTAATGGAAAATAAAACGATTAAAATACGTACGAATGATGATAAATTTATTAAAGCAGTGCAAATGAAGTAATTTTAATAAATATTTATATTACGACTAATGCGATTTGAATATAATTTAATAATGTTTTCAAAAAGGAGTATGCGAATTATGTATTATAATATATGTGTTCCTGTATATTATATATGTTACAGTTTATGTAATAAGCAATTTTTAGCTCAGTTCATGAAATGGACTGTCGATGCGGTTATTTTATGAACTGGGCAAATTTTTATTCTATTTTGAAAAAGAATGACTAATCTAACCAGATACTCTTGGTGGGTGTGCTGAAAACGACTACTATTATTGTTATTTACATTATTAACTTTCTTCTCTCAAAATCGTCTTATTGAAGAAATGATTTATTGTTTTTTTAAATTTCTACATACTCACCTAGAGTATCTGGCCCGAAGAGCGAAGAATATCCGTGGTGCGAAGTATATCCGGCTTTCTTGTCTATTCTTTACTTATTTTTGTTTTACTTTATTTTAATTTTTAAAATTTTTTGTTAATTCAAATTTATAAATATCTATGAATAAAAGTCTACCTGACAATATTAAATCTTTGTTTGAATAACAACGAAAAAAGTCGAAACAGTTTTACCACAGGGAGTCCAAGTTGAGAGAGGGACAGCGGATGTTTCTTATTCCTTTCTCCTCTTTTGGGCACCCTTAGTAGCGTTAATTACTTTTGTAAACATATACCATTGGTATACCTGCACTCAATATGTTTTGTATTTTCGAATTATTTTTAAAAAAGTTATTTTTTTTTTTTTTTTACCTAGACACAATAATTATTATAGTTTCTTATTTATATATTTAAATAGATAAATAAATTTGTACGCTATTTTTTATCTTCGTCTGGACAAATAAAATTGCGTTATCAAAATATCTTTTTATAATTATCTTCAACTGGAAATTTCGATTTTTGTCTTAATAAAACACTGCGTCTCGCCGGGGGGACGTTCGGCGAGGGCGTGTTTACGCGTAGGCGGCGCTCGCGCCCGCTGCCGCCGCCGTCACGCGACACCCCGGCCGCGCACACGTTTAACGCTCAACGCCCGCCGCAGTGACGCTCGGCCGTCGCGATCGTGTTGTAGTCGGCAATACGTTTCGCCAACCGAATCCCCGGTACGTCACGTGGTCCAGTCGAGAGGATATTTTGTGCTCCGAAGTCATGCAGTTTCTCCCGAGGTACGTACCGCCGCCGCCGGCCCCGAATCGCAACGGTAGATTTAATATTTTTTTTTTTTTTGTAAATTTGTCGACTTGACGATGCACGTTGACTACTGTTGTTGCCATTACATGTCGAATTCCACCCCGCCGGACTGCAAATATTCGCATTAATTAATTAACGGGGGTGGTCTCGTCTTAAAGTTTTGTAAACCAAAAAAAACATATGGGGAGTGGGTATAGATTTTGAATGAGAAGGGTTCAAAAGTCAAATTTTCGAATAAATGCACGAGAGTCATTTACGCATTAGCGTAACTCGGAAAACATTTTTTTTTTTTTTTTTTGGGCTAATATGTTTATTTGATTGATTTAGCCCCCCAAAAAGGCATTGATCTTATGTAGTTCAAAAAAATCCTAGGGGGCTTTGAGTAGTTTTGACGGGGCTTAGCCCTTCAGCTCCCCTCTAATTGCGCCAACGGAGTCACGGAACATAAGTTTTGAAAACATTGTGGCTAAATCAAAACTCAGTAAGTATGGTTAATAATAGAGGTTATTTTTCAAAATTCTCAAGAGTATATACGGAAACGTAAGGAAAACTATCGTAAATTTGAGTAAAATATTGTATGTAAAAACATATTTTTTTTTTCATTAAATATTAGTATTATTTAGTTGGTGCTAGAAAAATGAAATCGCTTGAAATATTCACCAAATTATTGTAAAAAAAACCGGATATACTTCGAACGATGGGCGTACTTTGCTCGTCGAGGTGTTCTTCGCACGTCTTGTGGGACTCTTTTGACGGGTGTATTGAATTTTAAAAAAACGATAAATCATTTCTTCAATAAGACGATTCTGAACAAAGGAAATTAACGATATAAAAAATAAATGAGAAAAAAAATGTTAGAAAAATGTCCGGAATTTTTTTTTCACATTTTCAAAATTTTCTCGCGCCAAAATCTTTCTTTTATTATTTTCTATCTATGTTCAAAATTTTCATATAGTTCGGATCAAAAAATGATGGTTTCCGAGTCGTTTTTGTCAAATTTTGGGGAATTTTTCA
>JAIPRM010012468.1:0-12092 GCA_025469315.1 Stegophylla sp. TES_Ste_2020 | reverse complement strand
GAATTTGAAGAAATTTCAAAAAGTATCAATTTAGTTCCATTCTGTTATTTTATGTTTTTCAAAATAATGTTTTTATGTGTTTAAATTTAATCTATAATAGGTAGTTTAAAAATTATACTTTTGTCACGATTCAAAAACATATATATTTATATATGTAATATTTATTTAAAAATATTATGAAAAATATTTTTGTCCTGTATTTTATTTTCTTAAATATGGTCAACCCTATCCTAGAAAATGTCTTCACATAATGGAAAATATGTTTCATTTTTTGTTACTTTTTATGTAATAAAATTTTTAATTTTTGGCGCTAAAACTTGAAAATTTAATATACTGTCAGTGACATATATGTCTAGTTGTCCTGAAAAAATCTCAAAAACTGTTAGTCATCTTTTTCTATATAACCGTTTGAAGTTAGAATTTCGACGAAATTCGTTAGTTTTAAAAATAATTAGTTCTAAAATTACACACTTTAACGTACACAAAAGAAAATTGGCACCAACGATATTTTTTAAACTTGGTGCTTAGATAGATCATTTTATTTCAAATATTTTAGTGCAATAAAATTTCGAGTGAACAAAAAATTAAACATTTTACAAGGTTTTGACAGAAAATAATCGAAGGAAATACGGACAAAAGTAGGTAATGTTTTTCGTTTATCTTATTTTATGTATTTTTCGTCGCTATTATATACGATATGCGAAGACCGCCATTCCATCACTCACCAATGTAGTAATTCGTTATCGCGAAACAATTTTAACCCAATAAAATTGGTTTTATTATTTATAGATCATGGCGATGGTATATACAGAGTGATTCGTGTTTACATATTTATTGATAAATAGTTACATACTATTCAATGTACATAATAATATTATAATATTCACCAAGAAAATGAATTATTTTATTTATTTAATTATTGAGCCTTGATGATGCTCATATTTAGGCATAAAATATATACAATTAAATTGCATATAAAACGTCACTTCATCACGCTAATGTTGTACGAATTTCACTCATTCTGTATAACATGTGTACAGCGCTTGTCGCGTTTTTATAGTTTGGTTTTATGGTGGAGCATACACGAAAATGAACACGTTTTTTAAGTTATTAACTTCCTTCGTTCAAAATCGTTTTATTGAAGATATATGATTTATCGTTTCTTTAAAATTCAAAAACCCCGTCAAGAGTATCCCACTAACGTGCGAAGAACACCCCGACGAGCGAAGTACGCACTATTTTTTAGATTTTGAGTAGAGCAAATAAGCTAGTGGGTGTTTTTACAAATATGTTTAATTTTATTTTTTCGTACACTCTTTTTTTATACGTTTGCATATAGAAATACTTGAAAAAAATTTCTACTAGTAACTTATTAAATCAGAATTTTGCTCTAGATAGTACTTTACTTAATTTTTCGAAATTCTTCGTAGATTTTCCTAAACTTGGGGAGAATTACCAAAAAAACTAAACTAACCTTACATCTTTAAAGTATTTTTTTTTTTTTTTAAACAAACTTTAAAAAAATAAAATTGAAAAACAGATAGAAAATAAAATAAAAAATATTTTGGTTCATACTTTCTTTAATATTTTTCCTATTGTTTTCAGTTAATACTATGTTGTAAAACTCGCTGAGTAAAAAACAATTTTTTTTCTATTTATTCTAACTGTTTACCACGTGTATTTTATCTATTGTTAATGGTATTATTTTTTAGTACTCATTTCTTTTATGCGTATTAACAAGCACACACACACACACACACACACACACACACACACACACACACACTCGTAAATAAATAATAGTTATAAAATGTCAATATTATTAGCGTACAAAATTAATATTGTGTACTAGATGTATCGAATACCCAAGATATAATTAATAAAAAGCCGTATAAACCTTCAGACCAACCCAGTTTTGAAGCACCTCTTGGTAGCCAATTATTACACTATGAGTCAATGCTGAAGTGTTGAGGTCAAGTTTAGTTTGAACAATAAATACGAAAAGAAATTTTACATTCAAGAGGATTGAATACTAATTATTAATTTACAATAATATTGTTGCCAACACAAAACAACGAACTTTTATACTTCTATAAAATGTTTGTCATGAAAAGGGTTAAAAGTATGCTTTTTTCATTTTAAATTACGCTATTGTTCGACTTCTCTGGCTGAATATTTTTATACATTTATTTAAATAATGTAGCGTGACATAAAATAATTATGAACATATCAGATTCTAAGAGAAAAATTGTTCTGTATTATTTAGTGAAAACAGTCACGGTTTTAAGTATAAATTTACCGTCGTTAACAAATCCTGCAATCTAAAACTGAAATAATTTAATTTTTTTGCGCAAACACTGGCGAACTGTGAGTAATGTTAACTAGAAACAATAGGTAAGCACAAATGCACAATTCAACACGACGCTTTGAAACAAATTGCTTTCTGCTGTTTAAATTACTATTTGAATATATTTTATATTACACATATTTTTTCTAGACTAAATTTATACTTACTGTTTGAACGTCACCAACTCCATGGTAATAAAAAAAATTTTCAATAAATCAAAACCTTATTACGAACTACGTTTTTGTTTCAAATCTGGTAGGTAATTAATAAAAAGGAGTATATTTTGCACTACTTAAATGCAGGCGAGGATAACGAGTTGCTGTGAATGGGATGACAATTAAAAAAAAAAGCTGAACATACTTCACACGATAGGTATTTTTTACTCCTCGGGTGGGATAATTTTTTTAATATCTTAAATTTCAGAAAAACGATAAATAATTTATTCAGTTAAACGATTCAGAGCATCAGTTAATACACAATAATAATTGTTTTATAAAAAATGAGAACAAAATAAAAAAAATTTGATGAAAAAAAAACTGTGATCTGGTAAATAACTTATAATATTAAATAATAAGTAGTTAAATTAGTTTAATAAAAATAAAAGGTTTATTAGTTTAATAAGTTTACTAATAAAATAAATAAATAAGTGATTGAGAAAAAAAATTGTTTTTTATTTTTTGGTATAGCAACACACTTTATAATTTTTAAGTTAAACTATTTTGAATGTTCAATGGCAAATTTATAGTCTACAGAAAACGTCGTTGTTTTAGCCGTACCTTCAAAAGCGATAAATTGGAAAATTCGTCTCGCAGCAATTTCTAACAGTTCGTCGAGGTCTTGTGAATAAATCTAAGCTTTTGACGTGGTATTCGAATTGTTTCAAATGGTCTGAGAGAAAAAAAAAACGTATGCCAAAGCTATCACTTGATTGAAATTACAGTCAGCTTCGGAAAAATACTGCACCACGTGTGTAAAGGACGTAGTTGCACGTGTGCAAGGAATAGTCGACTAATACTCGACCGTATACTTTGATATATTTTCGATACACGTCTTTTAAAATGTCATTTATTTATTTTCATCCAAAAATAGTCAGAAGTTGTTTTACGGTATTCACGCTCTGAACGGTTTGTTGGTGACGAGGACAACCCTCGCGCCAATACAATATTCTCAGGACTGCAGGGATGTCCGTAGAAAATTATTCCACTATGTGCAAATATAATTTATCTAAGTTGTGGTGGTCAAACTGGAAGCCACTCCTTCCATATTAAACCTATTTCATAAAGAACAATTTTTGATAAAATCTCAGGGGCTGTATTTACACTACCTACCCCGTCCTCCAGGTGTCCCTGGATGACTGTGTTCTAAACCAACGTGTGTGTGTATGTGTGTGTGTGTGTGTGTGTGTCACGGAAAAAAATTTAAATCGGTTAAGTCAAAAATCGTTTAGTGAGGCAGGTACGTGGGTAGGCTGTACGCCCCGTCGCAAGTTATTACGTTATTATTATTAATTATTATTAATGTCGCCATAACGATTGGCTAGAAAAACTGCGAGAGAATAAATCATTTTACGAAAACGAAAGGGATGGAAGAGAAAGAGTGAGAGGGTGAGAGAATAGAGAGAGAGAGAGAGAGAGAGAAAGAGAAAAAAGGCAAAAAAATAAAAAATAAAAACTTCAAAGTTATGTCGTATTTTCTCGTAAGTAATTTTCGCGTGCGTTTTTTCTCTCGCGTGTTCCAAAAACACGGTATGTATTCGCAATCAGATTTAGCGAATTTCGCTGCTCGTGACTGCTCATAATAAATCACACGAATGTTTGCCAGCAAAATAAAAATCGGCCGTATTAAAAACGCTCCGTCGTCGCCGTCGTCGTTCTCGCGGGCCACGCGCACAACCTCTCACGTTCTATTCATTTCCCGCCCTAGCTCCACCACCCCCCCCCCACAGACCCGGATCCATCCCACTCCACCCCCCACGCACTCACCCCAATCAACGTGGTGGTGGCGAACACGATTTTAAATAAAAAAATAAAATAAAACACATTTCGCTTAATGCGTTTAACTCGGACGGCCTTTGACATTTACAGAGCGAAAAAAAATAACCTCGAGGCGACGGAGAGACGGAGGGAGAGAGTGAGAGCCGAGGCAGAAGTGGGGGCAGTGAGGTGCGAAGAGGAAAAGGGACTGACGACGGGTACGAGCGAATTCCTTGTCGACCGCGCGCGCTGGTAAACCATGTGGCTGCGTGAGTACTGTTAGTCGTGTCATAATAATATTATTATTCCAAACGAATTAAAAAAAAAAAAAAATCGCGCTAACGCGGCGCTTTGTGTATGCAATATCATGTACGGCGATGACGTTACCCCGGGTACAACGACGACGGGGGCCCTTTGTACTGTTGCAGGATGACGACGACGATGATGATGATGAAGAAGAAACGTATTGTTGTTGTGTACAGTCCTCGTCATAATAACAGTCGTCCACCCCACGAAGATGATGACGACGTGGACCATGTGAACTCGTGCGCCAACTGGTCTCCCGAGAGTCGAGATTCGCTTCAGATCGTTTCAGTCCGATCGCCTATTCCTCCACAAATATAACACTTGACCCCAACATACGCGAACCTTTGTCCCAACCTTGATTTGGGAGAGGACGTGGAAGGACGGAGTACCTCTTCTTTTTTTTTAAATATTTTAGCGTACACCTACTAATTTCTCAAAATCACCCCGTAGGTGTATGAGATATTCCAACTTTCAGGCACACTATATTTTTTTTACACTTATGCGTCCCTCTTCTAATTTTTTTTTTCAATTCAAGCACTAGTCCCAACCCGAAACAGTCTATTTTCTAATATTTTTTTTTATTTTTCTTATGAAATTCGAGTCGTATATCCGAATATTAGTAAGTCAATAATCAAATAATTTATAATATATTCATTGTATACGTCCGTTCAAACGATTTTGAGTCTAATAAGTGACTAAACCAGGGGGGGCAACCCGCGACCCGTGGGCTGCGTATGGCCGCAACGAATAAATGAATAATTTTATGGCTAAGATTCGCCATACTTTTATATAATACATTTATTTTAGTGCATAATATTTTCAATATCATCAATTTACTTGTATATTTTATTTACAACAATTTTATCCAATCAGTGATTGTCAGTGTCCTGATATAAAAGTACAATAGACTAATTAATATAGAGACGAGTTTTTCTCATCTACGAATAATAATATTTAAAATTTTTACGCCAATTTTTTTTTTTTTTTTTTTGTATTTATTTTGGTTCAAAATAAATACAGGGTATATATAATTTTGTGTGCAGCCCACGGGACTATAAAACATTTCCATAATGACCCGCAGGTTACTTTGGGTTGGACACCCCAGAACTAAACCTTATGTCCGTTAGTTAGTGTTATAAGTGGCGTCCACTGTATTATCCATATACAGGGTGATTCATTAAGCAAGATCATCCACTTTTTTGACCGTAAAAATGGAAAAATTTGGACTTATTTTTTTGGAATCTTCAAGTTACTATAAAAACCATGTTGTCCAAAACTTTTTTTTGATGTTTCCTTAAGGATGCCCTGTGGTAATACAAACTTTTTTTCAAATATCCCCCATTCTTTGAACTGTGGAATTTTATTCGGGTTATTTTTATGTGAATTTCGATGTATTAAAATCAAAATTAGAATTATAGTTTTTGAATTATTCAAATTTAAGTATTAAGGTTAATATTCCTTTGGACACATTATATATTGGTTATCAAAGTGAAATTATCGTAAATCCATGATTTTTACCAACTAACACCTACTTACTTTGAAATGTTCTAAAATATAAACTACTCGTTCGAAATTTGATTTAAATACATCAAAATTCACAGAAAAATTACCTGGATAAAATTCTGTTGTTAAAATAGAATGTATATTTAAAAAAAATATATAATTTGTATCAATACGAAACATGCTTAAGGTTATATGAAAAAAAGAGGTAAAGGAAACATAGATTTTATAGTAAGTTGAAGATTTCTCCCTCCCCTCAAAAAAACCCCAAAATTTGCTATTTTTACGACCAATAAAAAGGGTGAGCATGTTTAATGAATCATCCTGTATATATGTATATATTTTTTTCATTTATGATAATCCCGAAGATATAACAAAGCGCTAATTTGTGAAGATGGATAATTTCAAAATAATGTATGCGTTGAAATATGATTGTCCGTGAAACTTCCTGAATTCCCAACGCGGCATTCCGAAAATGTTAATTGATAATATCCACTGTAGTCTACTCGTATACCGGGGAGCGTAATAACTAATCCTCTAGAGCCCCATCGCCTTGGACTAATGCGCCATTTTCATTGGCTCATTTGAATTTTGCACAAAAATTTTTTACCATCATCCATGTTAATTAATATAGTAATATCTATGTATATATGATATATCTATGTAAATTTATATATCTAATGTTATGTCCCCACATCGCACGGCAAGTGGAGTGATATTTTATATCTGAGATGCGGTCAGCAAGTCGTGCCTTGCACTAAAGTGATACACACATGATATAATATGTATGAAATGTATGATTATTAAACTGAAATGTCCTCATGTTGCGCAGTAAGTCAAGTGACATTTTTTTTTTTTTTTTGTGAGCGGTCGTGGAGTGGAGCGATTTGTACCCTTGATCACGGTAAGTGACTATTTTCAATTAAACTATTGACGTGCCCAAGATGGGGGGAGGTGTTTGGAAGTTATGACAATCCCTTTGAGCCTTATTATATCTTATTATTACATAAATTAAAAATTTCTCTCTAGGTATTTTGTAATGTTTTTTTTTTATTACTAGACCTTTAAAAGTTAACTTTAATTAAAATAAAAAATTATTTATTATGATTCTATTGGCAAGTTAAGTTCTAATACTCATCGCGAAATAGAATTAACAGTTAAAAACTTAAAAGTTAATGCAAACATTTTCATTGGATTAGAAATATCGCGCTGATATTATTTTAAAATGTTTTATTATCATTACTTATTATCTTTATATTTTATTGATTATAAAATATATAATGTATACATATTCCTGTTAATTGAAATCAAAATAAAAGATTTTTTGTTATTTTACAGTATTTATTTCACCTCCCTAGCAAAAATTCTATTTACGCCACTGAATCAAACCATTGGTGAAATTAGGATAAAAATAGTGGAGGCTAAGATATTTGTTTTATTTAGCCCTCTAATAGCATTAACCTTTTGCAATTTATCAAAAATCTGAATATCTATAATTATATATATATATATATTTGATAACGATTAAAACAATACAATTTGATAAAAATATACGAAAAAAAAAATAGGTAGTAGATAATTATATTATTATTATAATTAATAATTTTGGCGTGAATATCAAATGAGCCAATGAAGATAACGTATTAGCATACGGCGTTGGGACTCTAGAGACATTGCAATATACTACCGGGGACTAGCAAGTAAATTTCGATGAAGTCTGTGAATATTTTTTAAAAGTTTTACCTAGGTTTAGTCAAAAAAAGCTGTATGCTAATATAGATTTACATTTTAGTCAAAATGATTAGCACCAAACTCTGCCCCGGCACACCGGCATATTTACAAATTGAAAACAATGTACTTCCGCTTCGAGAACATACTCTATGAACATACTATTGTTTTGATTCAAATTCGTGTTCGGCTACTTTTTTTCAAACTATTTACTCCACACAAGTGTTGGCGTCCTATTCGACGAATCGGCCAAGGACCCGCGATCCGCGGAACCTCGTCGGTCGGTCTTGACTGTAAGAACTTTTCTGTAAGGACTCCTCCGGGAGGTTCGTCCGCCGAAATTAAGTTTACTCCTCGTGGTTGCGCTGAAAAATTAAGGGGAATAAAAAGGAGATGGAGAAAGAGAAAAATAGACGAAAGTACTCTTGCACTTATACGGACTGACGGCTCGTCAGTCATTCGTTGTTTTTGCCGCCTTTGTCAGTGCGTTCCGTCGTACATCCTATTCTAATCACGCGTCGTCAGCGTAATGACATTAGAGAATTCAAATTCGTTTAGTGTGGAAACTACCCGTTTTCTAGTAAATTGCACACGTTCAATGGCCGCCAGGAAAAACTACTGTACCACGTAATGTGCGCAAGCGCGTGTGTGTAACAGTTTTATTGACGTACAACAAAACAATCTTAATCAAGCTTCGGAATCCCAAAAGCGACCAGAATATTGAAAACATATTCTTCTTTGTATTCGTCGCCGGATTTTTTATTCGTTGTTAGAACTACACTGGGTGAATCTCGATATTTTGGATTTCATTAGACTAATTGCCTATTATTGTTCATTTAACCTCGAACGATTTAACGAACGCTTAAAAAACAAATTATTTCTAATGAAAATAACGTTATTATCATTTTTTTTATTCGATATCTATGGCTTAATGAAAACACTCTGCCGCATGAGGTCCTTTGTTTCTAGGAAATACTCATAACGTTGAAAATGTACTTAATAAAATCTGTTCAACTTTTGTCGTCTCTGGTTGAATGAATGCGAACAGAATAAGAAATAAGAAATATAATATATAGTTTCAATCTGTGAGAGAAAATGATATGATAATGTATGATGTGTAATACGATAGACGAATGCAAGAAATTCGCTGAAATCGTACAAGGTTCCACTTAAAATTTATATCCAATAAATTTATACTTACCACTGGGTATTAATGACCGGAGGTAAGAAAATTTACATCCAATTCTAAATATTATAAACAATAATGGTAATAATAATAAAATTAAGGGAGGGGGAACTGTTGAAATTTTCATAGCACATTTATTTTTGTCATAGAGTGCTGAAATACTAAAATCTCCCCCTCGTTATTCTTTGTTTTATCTAACTCCTGTAATATTAATGATCGGAACATCGCATCAACGGGATTCTATTTAATTTAAGGACCATTAAAAGGTACATTCAATAAGTTTTCCCAAAAATTCCTTTCAAAGATTTCTTCAGTTACGTTAATTTTTGCTTATACGTTTGAGTAATAGTAAGGTTCATTTTTTGGGAAATAAATTAAAATTGGAAGAAATACAAAATAATAATTTTAAAGTACTATTTTTCGTAATTTGTAGTCCGATCAAATCGTTGTTTTATTAAGTATATTCTTTAAGCTATTATGTTTTTCAGAAAATCCTTGGGCCTATAATTGCTATACATACGTTTATAAACTTGGCAAGCGTTGTTTCACATTTTCAAAATTTTCTTGCAACTAAACATTTCTCATAATATTGACTATCAATGTTTAAATTATTTTAGAAATTGGATTAAAAAAAAACAGTTTTGAAGTTATTTTTGTCAAATTTTGTGTAGTCTTTCATAAATTTTAAGAAACTATTGAGAATTTAGAAAATTACCTCTTAGAATTATCGTCTAGAGGTATATCCAAAAAAATTTCCTGATCTAAACTTTTAGACAAGTACTTCTATAATAAAAAGCACTTACAAAAAAAAAAAAGAAAAATTAACATCATTGCAAAAATGGTTTATGGATACATCACCGTCTGATATTTCCCCGTTCCCGTTTCTCCGTCAGATATTTCTCCGTTCAATTAATTTTCGCATCGAACATATCTCCATCTAATTCAATTATTAATTTTCTTATTACAAATTTTCTATAGAATATATCTAAATTTTTGTGTTTTATAAAAGTTCAAATGAAAAATTTTTCAATGTTCTATACTCAACTCAAACCAGGTCAAATGATTTTGATTCTTATGATTATTTTAGTCACTTTTTCGGTATTTTTCCTAGCATTTAGAAAAAAGTATTGAGCATTTAGAAAAATTACCTCCCAAAAGTACCAACTAGGTGCCATTTACGATCTTAAAAGTTACTGGATAAATCTTTTGGACCGGTATTTCTATCAGAAAAAAGCGTCTCTATTCATAAAAAAAAAAAATTCATACACATTTGTGAAACATAAACATTCTTCTTTCTACTCAGCTGACTATAAAATACTGTGTTGGAAAACAGACGGATTGGTATTACTAAACAGAGAACGGGGGAAAAAAGTGTCACCAAGTGTTGCCACGCGGATCAATAACGTCAATACGCGTACGTGTAAGTACGTCATCATAATCGTACACGAGACTTAGGAGTGTATATAATATATATAGATCAATGGAAAGAAAGAGAGAGAGAGAAAGAGAGAGAGAGAGAGAAAGAGAGAGAGAGAGTTGGCGTACGTGTATGGGGTGGCATCAAAAAGAGACGATGAGAACTGATTTTATAAAGTAAATAGAGACAACGTGATTCTATAATAGTCGCGAAAACTAATATAATATATATGTTATTATATAAACGTGCATGGACGGACGCACACACAAACACATACCGTCAGAAATGTTTTCCAAAGGTATGTCAAGTTTTGTCAACCCATCACTCGAAATCGATACGAGCGGATTCGTTTCTCCAAAAGATTTTTTTTTTTTTCAACCAACCCGATAAAAGATTATTGACACGCGTAATTCTACCACAAAATATAATATGAAGGCAGAAGGAACGCTATAGGCGCCCGAAAAACTGACAGACATTTTGAAAGTCAGCACAAGTTTGACTTGAAATCAAATCTTAAAGTTTTTTCAGTTCAATTTTGAGTATGAAAACACGATTCGTAACGTTATCTTGAACGAGTAGTGGGCACTGGTCCGAAAAATATAACATCGGTCCTAATCGCATGTCGAATTTGTTGTCAACACACAATTTTCAAAAATGGTATAAAAAGGGATTTTATTCCCTTATTTGCGTTGCAAGTTCATATCACATCCCTCGCACTTAGCGCCTGGGATTTAAATCCATAACAATCCTCGGTTTGTTATGGCAAAAAAAACTAGGAAGGATACTAGGGAATTTCAAAAGCAACAGTTGGCAGTACTTTTTCAAATCTAGACCTTTATCTTTCCATGCGTTAACCACAATTTTCAGAAAAGATCTGTAAGTATGTTAACAAACCACGAGAACTACTTAAAAGCAGAGTATTTCGGCATCCCCAAACACTCGCACAGTGGAGTTACTAACACGAACATAATAAGACCGTGATTATAATTATATAATTTCTAATTTCTTTTAACCAACAGTGGTGGATTTCTTTTTTTTTTTTAATGCAAATTTTTTACAAGCTTTTTATGTTAGAATTAGGTACAGTTCTAATAACGATTATTAAATAAATATGAATAACGATTTTTGAGTTTTTTACGAATGTTAGACATATTATATTATATGAGTAAGTCTCCTGAAAAGCTATTTAAAGGACCTATATCGTAACCATGTTTTATGAATTGCTTTTATCCCATTAAAATGTTTTCATTTGTCTTCCGTATTGATATAATAATGTGGCTAACACTCGGTTTAAATCAATCATCTGTTTATTTTATTGCTATACCATCGTTTATTTTATAATAATGAATAATAAATAGAAATAATCAAACACTGCGATTGACATTGTTTTATTTGAATGTTTAAAATTAAATATAATTTTAGATTCTGAACGAAGTGAAGAAGCTAGTGTTTTTACAATGATGTTTATTTTTTTTTATTTTTTTATTTTTTATTTTTTCTTTTTTTTTCTTTGTACAACTTTTCGTATAGAAATACTTGTCCAAAAGTTTCGATCAATAACTTTTTGAAACCGGATTTGCCCCTAGATTGTACTTTAAAGAGGTCATTTTTTGAATTTCTCAATTCTTCAATTTT
>JAIPRM010012467.1:0-12092 GCA_025469315.1 Stegophylla sp. TES_Ste_2020 | reverse complement strand
AGGTTTACCTTTCACAAACTGTCTTATTTGACAACGTCCAAGAAAAGGTATCATTTGTTCATCAATTGAGTAAGAAGTTGATGATCGCTCAATAGATAAGCACCTATTCCTTACAAAATCTATGAGTGGTTGAACTTTCCATAGTTTGTTATTTTTTTTCATTTCATCACTAACCAAATTCACAAAATGAAGATTGATTCTTAATTGAAAAAATCGATCTCGAAACATTATCGATGCAACAGGATCGTACCGAAACTTAGAACTCCAATACATTCGGAGACGAGGAAATTTAATACAACCAATAATTACGTGAATTCCGAAAAATTTTTTCATTTCAATAGAAGATGTCTTTAATATTTTACCCGTATTTTCCATGTAATATTGATTAGTGCACACCGCCGCTAGTTCATATAATTCTTCAGGAAAATATTTTTTTAAATATTCCATAGGTGTACACACAGGTAAGGTTTTCGGAATTTTATCGGAAAATATTTTAGATGTAAATGATTGTATACGCCATTTAACTTTTTCGAAAGTCGATGTACCATCTTTTTCGTTACGCGCAAAGCTAGCATCGACACTTACTTGTCTGCAGGTTTCAAGTTGTTCGTCCTCTAGTTCTATTTCAGAATCGCTTGACTCGCACAAAATATTATTTCTATGTTCATTAGGTAAAGTAAAGCTTGGATCTGCATCATAATCATCGTCGTCTTCAAATTCTAAGTCGGAACCTTCTAATAAATCTAAAATTTGATCGACATTCATGATAGATGCAAATACGTAACTATAGACCGGATACTCACGAACGTGATACTAAATATTGTTCGTGTAATTTCGACGACAAAAACAAATATAACGCAGTCGGAGATATTATAAACGGCTTTGAAATCATATGATTAATGAAACGAAACAATTAATTCATTGATATTGCAAAAATACACTGAGAAAATAACTCGAATACTAAGAATATGAATTTCGACACGAATAGTCCTTGATTGCAATAATATATAATGTTACCATCCCAAAGAGATGTGGTGGTGTCTGCTAGACCGCGAACGCTATATGACGCCGTAGGCGGTTTCACCCATATACGTGAGGCTGAGGCCCGCAGGGACCGGCCAAACACATGGTCTTTAAGCACACTTGGCAAAAGCAACTCACTCGAAATTATTCTTCTATTCTTTATTACTAGTAGCCTCCACACCTGTATCTCACCTGAAAGATGTCCCACTTACATCTAGTAGCTAAGTAAAAAAAAATATTAGATCTTTATGCACTATAAAGATGTGATATCATGAATAAATGCTAAGTATATTGAATTTAAGTAAACGTATTTTGTTTCAATAATTTATTTACTTGGCGAGGAATTATTTCTTAAAAGGAACAAAGTTTGATGAACAGAATAATTAAATGGCGAAGGACTATTAAAATATAACTTATTATTATTTTAATAATATTATTATTAATATTTATATTATTCTAAAAAATTTTCTTTTAAGAAATAATTCCTCACCATGTAAATAAATTATTGAAACAAAATACGTTTACTTAAATTCAATATACTTAGCATTTATTCATGACATCTTTATAGTGCTTAAAGATCTAATATTTTTTTTTACTTAGCCATTTTTACACGTAGTTTACGAAGGGTTTTTGTTGTGATCTAGATAACGGACACTAAAAGGTAGGTATTATTGGCTTATCTTATCCTACTTATTTTCGACGCTAAATTTAATACAAGTCGGTAATTAAGGTGTGGACTGCCGCCCAAATACATTTCTCAAGGCCGCGACGCCTTATCAGTTATCATAGATTACACTGACTGCCATGTATAATATGTTACACTGAATTCGGAAACACACAAACACACTATTCGGGTACCTACTCAACGTCACAACTCCACTCGACACGAAAAAAATTATATAAAATACATTACTCACCCAACACTATTAAATAATAGTAGTTATTTGTGAAACATAATATCTAACCTATTATTTTATATTTATATTATTAACTTCCTTCGTTCAGAATCGTTTAATTGAAGAAATGATTTATCGTTTCTTTAAAATTCTATACATCCGTCAAGAGTATCTCACCTCACGTGCGAAGAAAACCCCGACGAGCGAAGCACACACTTTTTTTGTTTATTGTTACGTTCATTGTTGTACCATAGACCTAATAAATCTGTATGTTGTACAGTTTGTGCGTTTTCCCGTGTTGCCGTACTACTTGGCTGTGATGTATGTGTATAAAAAACAATAGGTTGATAGGTAGATTGAGAGTCATAATATTGTATAGTAAAATTACATAGTATAATTAGAAATTATTTTGTTAACATAAAACATTTTATTATTACATAATACATATCTGCAGTAACGGTTCGTGGTATGGAGCAGAGGTACATGAGCACCACCAACATTTTTTAGTAAATTTGAGTGTTTTTATATAATATTACTACTTATTTATTGTTGTTTTTGATAAAAACATACCTAAACCCAACGTATAATAATAATTTATGTCTATGGTTTTTGTCTAGTTATCATACTCCTGAATATTACCATTGTACATATTATTATCATTACGCATCTCACAAATTTTATAGCAGTTACTGTAGGACAGCATATCATTGATAAGCATCTTCATGCGTTCCGCCACTTAATCGTACGGTCAGTACGGCGTACTGCAAGTTTCAACGCTATATGTTGAGCACCCTTCAATATTACAGTTTTTTGCGCTGTTTGCGCTTGCGCAGATTTGTTTTATATGGTTTTATCACATTTACCCCGAAAAATATACCGTGTAAATTTTATAGCGTGGCGCAGAGAAATAATATGCGCCAGCAGCATATTATACTATATCCAACTATAAATTCTGTGGTCGTTTGGTACAAACTGCAGTATTGCTACCTATAAATTTTCAGTTCTTATCGGTTAATCACTTCTATAAATATCTTACACACACACACACACACACACACACACTATATATAATAATCATACACTAACAGTTTACTGTTTAGTTTTATATTATATTATATCTATGTCGTATAATATACGATATTGTATATTCTACAACGTGTATTAAATTCTGTGTTGTTTTCTTTTCATAAGGTCGATCAATACAGTCAGCGAGTTAAAAAAATAAACTTTTCAATATTAACGTATGGTCAGGAAATTTCCATTAAAAACGCAGGTAGGTCTAAGCCAGTATTAATTATAAACAAAGAAACAAATTGTAAAAACCGAGGTACCAAAAGAAGTTTAATAAATATTTTTATTAAAAAAATAACTGGATATGTGGATGCGATGAATCAAACAAATTATATTGTTTTCCTTGTATTCTGTTTAATCGATCTGTAGATATCAATTGGTGTACACACGGTGTAGATGACTTAGGTCATATGGCTGTGAAAATTAAACTGCTTGAACAATGGCAAGCTCATATAAATATACATAGCTCAATTAAGTTTCAAACTGTTAGGGAAACAGGATATTATATAGGATATAGATATAACTGTCAAATCCATATCGCTTAAATGTTGAAAAATATAACGAACAAGTAAGTAAAAATCGATATATTTATATATATATATATATGTATATATTAAGTAAAATTATAAACTTCATTAAACTTTGAGGTGCTTTTGAGCTTGCCTTACGTGGTCACAACGAAAAGTCAAATTCAGTAAATTTGGGAGTTTTTAGGGGTCTATTAGATTTTAGTTCTGAATTAAATGGTGTGTTTAAAACTCATTTAGAGAAATCTACAGTGTTTAAAAGAACTTCGATAACTATTTAGAATGATATTCTGGATTGTTTATTAACAGTGTATTATACTGTAAGTGAGTACAAAATCAAATCAAATATGAAATTAACCAGGTTGAATTTATTTCTATAATGCCGATGTATTCATTTCATTTTTAATGTCGATAGTCTTTCGATACGTTTTAGTAGATGGTTCTCCTATTGAACGATTTTGGAGTTTTTATAATCCAAGTGGTCATAATGATCAATTACTGTTTGAATGTGTTAAATCAGCTCTTCAAGGAATACTATCCAATACCAAAAATTTTAAGATACCTACGATATTCACGATAACGAATAAATATAAATTATTACAACAATTTACTTCTATTTAGTATGTGTCTATTTAGTATGTTTTAACTAGACAACAACATCATGGCAGATGAAAACATTATTTTATTTTTGGGTTACCAACTTTTTATTAAAAATAAAAAAAAAAAATTAATAGAAAGATGTGGGTACATCCTTTAAATAGTACACGTCCTACCAAAGATGCATTTAATTTAATTTTTGAAAGTATCAGAAGAGATCGAGTGAATTTTTTTAATTATTTCCAGATGAGCGTTTCGACATTTGATGAACTACTAACTGTGTATTTAGAAACACGACTTTTAGGAATCGATACTAACATGAGAAAGAGTATTACTCAGCTGAAAAGTTAGCAGTGACATTAAGATAAGTACATTTTACTAAATATCAAGAAGTTCCTTCGTTTAATTTTTAATTATTCTTAATTGTATTGTATCTTAATAGATAATGAAACCAAAAAAACAAGCTTTTTTAAATTTAAAATAAATATTACATATAACGTTTTCTTACTTAGTACAAAACATTATTCTTTTAAACTATGAAATTAATTATTGAAGAAAGGTGTTATTGTTTGATGTATGTTCATTTGATTCATAACATTGATTTTGTTGAACTTGAGGCAGTGTCGAAATTGGACTGCTGTTCGACATCTGTGACATAGCAGGCGAAACCCTTTGTGCTGTACTATGGTGGTAACGGTAATAATTGGGAATTTGTTCATGTTGGGGAGGTTGAAATTGAGCTATAGGATACATTGTGCCACGTTTAATTTTTTTAATGTCGTTAATCATTTCTGCCCTAAACGCCAACGTTTGGTCAACATCGAATTGCCTAACGACTGAGAGCATCGAATCAAAAAATTTTTCATGTTCGTCTTTCTCTACTGGGTTTGAATTATTCATTTTTTGATCCTTATTTTGTTTGGTCATTTCTTCAAGATACTCCATAAACGTGTCTTTATTATTTAATAATATAATTATTATATTATTAATTATGTGTTACCCACCTATCAATTTTTGGTCCTTATGTTGAAGATCTTCAAATCCTCGTCTCATCAAACCAAACACTTCCCGCCAAGCTTTTCTTTTTTCATTGCGGTCTGAAAACATATCTAGAGTTTTGTCCCATAAAATAGGCCTATTTTCAATTGAAGATATTAAAAGTTCTATGTCTAATTCTGCGTCTAATTCTACATCAATTTCAGATTGAGCTAAATCTTCTTCTGAAGACATGTTGACTGTTGATGTATAAATAACGATTGAACGATTATTGAAAATGAAAAATAATAATCAGTTGCGCGGTTTATGTGTGTTCTAAATCAATCATTATAATGCATTTTGACAGGAAATTCTTATCGCGCGTTATAAATAACGCGCGACAAAGTCAAGGTGCACGCGACAGTTTCAGAAATGTTGCGAGTTAATTTTACGGCGCGCGACACTCGTGTGTTGTGCACTTGTGCTCCATTTATTTTAAAGTATTTTAACAAAACGCACCGTAAATTTACGGCGCGGTAAAATAACGCCCGTGTGTTGCCGGCCTTATACATGGAAGTTCATAGCACTTCATTAGGTATTTTTCTACATTACCGGGCACCCTAAATTTTGCACTTTTTTTTTTAAAAAATGATGTATTTCGACATTTTAAGAACGATGGTGCACTCGAAAATAGAGGGGCTGATCAATAGTTTTTGAGATATTCAATTTTTTAAATGTAGTATTTACGGGTATCATATTAAATGAACACTATTATACATGCAACGATTCCATTAACGATGGCGCAGTGATATGACACTTACCTAAGGAAGGAGAGGTACCGGGTTCGAATCCGATCCAGACACCAAATTTTTTGCAATTTTTTCAACCGTTGCGCAACAAATCGATTATCAAACCGAAATGTCCCCACGTTGCACAACAAGCCGAGGATATTTTTGATGAGCGGAGCAAAGCGACGGCGTTGACGAGCGTAGCGAATCGACCAAACACCCAGTAAACTAACCTACGCCTGGAGACCGCAAAAAATTTGGTTACATGAATCGGGCTCGAACTCGCTACCCCCGCATTGCAGTATCTCAAGTGGAAAACAAAATGGAAAAAAATGCAAAAACTTGGTACATGCCGGTATCGAACCCGGTACCCCTCCTTCATTGGGTAAGTGTCATATCACTGCGCCATCGTTAATGAAGTCATCTAAATATAATAGTGTTCATTTAACATGATACCCATAACCCACGTAAATACTACATATTAAAAATTGAATATCTCAAAAACTATTGATCAGCCCCTATTTTCGAGTGCACCATCGTTCTTAAAATGTCGAAATACATCATTTTCAAAAAAAAAAAAATGCGAAATTTAGGGTGCCCAGTAAACTAGAAAAGTTCCCTTCATTATTCATTTATGAAAAAAGATTAATATTGCTTTTAGTATTTTTATTATGATATTGATTATGTAACAAATACATTATGTATTTATTATAGACACAAATATATTATGAATATTATATTCGTGTTCTCAACGTTACAAATCGACTCGACTCAAAAAAAAAATATATATAAAAAAAGTGTGTACTTCGCACGTAGAGTAGGATTCTCTTGACGGATGTATTGAATTTTAAAGAAACGATAAATCATTTCTTCAATAAAACGATTCTGAACGAAGGAAGTTAATGATATAAGAAAAAAACAATTCAAAAAATCGGAGTGCCGGGCTGAAATCAAACCCCGGCACCGTCGCGGGATAAGCCGGTTCCGCTACCATTACGCCACAAAACGTAACCATGTAGGTGAAATAGTAGGTATTTAGTATAATAACCGAAAATATTGAATTTTCAAAATAGAATAAAATGGTTAGAAAACTATTGTTGCACGTGGATTTTAATTCATACCATCGTATTCAGCGTCGAAAAATACATAAGATGCAATAAAACATTACCTATCAACCTCTCAACCTTTTGTGTTTTAATAAGGAATATGTAATAAAATAGGTAATTTATCAGATTTTTTTCAATCAAACCCTTGTAAAATGTTTAATTATTCGTCCGTAAGAAATTTTACATACATGGCAGTTTGTGTAATCTGTGATAACTGATAAGACGTCATGTCGCTACCTTGAGAAATATATTTTTGGGCGGCAGTAAAAGCCACGCCGCAATAATTACCGGCTTGTACTGTATTTAGCGTCAAAAAATACGTAGGATAAGTTTGGCAAAGAACATTATTCATTACCTACCTTCTATTAATTGTGCTCGTTATCTAGAAATATAAATACACGATAGAATATGTCCGTGCTTTCTTCGATTTTTTTCAGTCTAACACTTGTAAAACCCTTCTTTATTCGCTCTAAATTTTATTACACCAAAATATTCGCAATAAAATTTTCTATCTAGGCACCAAATTTCAAAACAATCGGTTCGGCCAATTTTCTTATATGGACGTTAAAGTGCGTAATTTTAAGTAAAACTAACGAATTCAGTCGAAATTCTAACTTCAAACGGGTATAAAAAAAAAAAGTTGACTAACGATTTTTGAGATTTTTTCAGGTCGATTAGACATATATGTCAGTGAGATCATTAAATTTTGAAGTCTTAATACCAAAAAACAAAAATTTTATAACGTAAAAACTAACAAAAAATGAGAAATTTCCGAAATTTTCAAAATACTGTACTTAATTCAAAATTGATCAAACCTTTTTGAAATTTTTATGAACTGTTCTCGTAGCTAGTTTTAGTGGTTATAATAATAAATTGATTTTATAAAATGTTCCCTTAACTATTTTTAGTAGTTGGTGAAAATTTCAAGTCCCTAGCTGCATAATTTTAGAAGTTATGTCAAAAAGTAATTTTCAATTTTACGGAAATTGTGGTAATTGCATATTTTGCCGTTTTTTTTCAGTTTTTTCGCATTTTTAAAAAAAATATTGAGAAATTTGAAAAATGACCTTTCAAAAGTACCATCAGGGTTCGATTTTGGATCTATAAAGTTACTGATCGAAACTTTTAGACCAGTAGTTCTATACAAAAAAGTGTTCACAGAGGAAGAAATAAAAAAAAAAATAAACATCATTGTAAAATCATAAACTTTTTCACTCCGTTCAGAATCTAAAACACTACTCGCCCAACACTATTAAATAACAGTAGTTATTTGTTAAACATGTCTAAACGACTATTATCATTTTATATTATCTGAAGATCCTCCCAGAATCGTTTTATTGAAGAAATGATTTATCGTTTCTTTAAATTCAATACATCTACCAAGAATATTTCACTCGAGGAGCGAAGAATAACCACAGTGTGAAGTATGTCCGGTTTTTTTACCTGAAAATTATTTTGGGCTGAATTTACTTGTGCCCTCTATAGGTTTTGTACTCGGTTTACAAACTTCGATATAAGTTCCTTTAGAATGAAATGTTATTGTTGCTGTTAAAAAAGATAGAAACCCGGTGACTGTCGTATTATACATGTCAATATTGACCTGAAATAATCGCTGGAACCACTCAGGACCGATCGGTGTATCGGAAAAATGTCGTCGTTGTCCAGTATCAATGATGCATCACAAAGTTTGGCGTTTAATCGGAGCTCATTGAATCTGTTCAAAGTGTGCATGGATACTTGCCTGGTCAATCGCCGTCTGTGAAAATTTTCCTCACTGTTGCTTTCAACGTTATCTGTGTTGTTTTATACGTCGTTAAAATTAGTCGTAAAATTATGACTCATTTTATTTGCATATCATATATTATTATTTATTTTACTTCGTTTTTACTTACCGTTCATACCACACAATTTAAATGTGATTGGAAAGTTAAAATTTTGATATTAATTGATATACTAAGGAAATTTTGGAATCTGTAAAATTTGTTTACTCAACACTTAATCGTCATAGTAACAGAAGAAAACTTTGATGTATAGGTACCATATATGAACGCAGAAGATATGTGCTCTCGTGTGTGTATGAAAGAAAGAAAGAGAGAGAAAGTGTATTTGGGCGATTGTATATTCCGCCTAAAACGACCAGGTAAAAAAAAAGTCTATAGTAAATTCAGCCTGTGAAATTTTCACGTAAAAAAGATACATGTAAATTTCACTCTGAAAAATATATAAAAACCCAAGAATCGATTCCACATTCTATTGATTTTGCCAACTACTGTATAAAAAAAAACATGTATCGATTCCGCAAGCTACTGTTCAAAAAATACTAACTATCGACTCCACCTACTATCGACTCTTATAAATTATACGTGATATTTTTACATGATAAAAAGTATATGTAATTGTGATTATGAATCCGAAATATCCCCACGTATTGAAAGTGTGAAAAATAATTTTGGACATTTTTCTATCACTTTATTCTCTCATTATTTTTTTTTCCTCTTCTTCATTTATTATATAAAAAAAAAGTAAGGTAAAGTGAAATAAAGCAAAATAAAGTAAAGTAAAGTAAAGAATAATATAGTAAAGTAAAGAAAACTAGACATACTTTGCACCACGGACATTCTTCGTTCTTCGGGTCAGATACTGTTGGTGAGTATTTTAATTTGATGACTAGTATTGTTCTTTATATTTTTAACTTCGTTCAGAATCGTGTTATTGAAGAAATGATTTAACGTTTTTTTAAAATGCTACGCACCCATCAAATGTATCTGGCACAAAGAGAAAAGAATGTAGTATGTAAATGTATGTTTTGAGTTCATTTTTTAGAAAAATTACAGGGAAATCACAAAAATTTTGCCGGCGATTTCCACTTATTTTTAAAAGTGCCATTTTTTTATGTATCGTTTTTTCCGAAATTATAGGAAATTGACCGAATGGCCGGCGATTTCCACCTAATTGAAATGTACGATTTTTTTCTTTTTTCAAAAACTCCATATGTATGTTCTGAGGGCCATATCATCGCATAACTATGTATTTGTACGCAAAAAATTAACGTCGTTGGATCCTTTGTTGTAGCAGGAATATGGAAGAACCCTCGGGGCTGGTGTGACTTTTTACTAATTGATGGAATAAAAAAAAAATGAGGAATTCCAAAATGGAGGGACATGTGTGACGTTCGGAATATTATATTAATTTATATTATTATTATTAATTTTATTAATATTATTACACTTGCCGATCTGTCATATAACGTTCTACAAAAAATCGACATATTAATATTAGAGCACGTCATTTTTATGACATTGTGTGAGCCCATCAATACAAACCAGATTTAATGGTCCTGTGTATCGTAAGTCTAAATTTGGATTTATTGTTTCTGGTTTAATATCAAACAACATAAATACACAAGAGTCGATTTCCAATTACACGTCTAAATATCACGAAAACAACTATGAGATTTTAGAAAATTTAATACAAAAATTTTGGCATATAGAGGATTAAGGCCAAATCATACCGTACACGGTGGAATGTCTACAAAGCAAGGTGCAATCGAAATACGTAATGCCCTTAACGAGTTAATGGCCACCGCTAAATTAAAGCTAGGTAAATGGTCTTCTAACGATTTTGATATAGTTTGGGATGTTCTCGTCAACGGTGACAGTTTAGTAGACTTTCAAGAGACAACTGATAATGCTTTAACTAGAATACTTGGTCTTTATTGGGAACCCTCGAACAGACGAACTACAGTATAAAATTAATGAAGAAATGCTAACAGAATCGCAGCTTACAAAACGTGATATATTGTCTGATATCGCATGTATATACGACTCACTCGAATTAATTGGTCCTTTAATAATATTCGCAAAATTAATAATGCAAGATTTATGGAAGAGAGTGTAGCATGGACCGAACCATTTCCTAATAAAATAAACCATGAGTGGTATAAATATAAATCACAATTACTGTTTAATGTTTATAACTAAAATTAAAATACCGCGGAAAATTCCAATTAACAGTCAAATACGTTGTATACAAATACACGGTTTCGCAGACGCAAGTATTAAGGCGGATGTTGTTTGTATTTACGCTGTACGGATATAAATGATAAACACTATTCTAAATTAATTTGTGCAAAGTCAAAGGTAGCACCACTCAAAATACTGTCACTACCACGGTTAGAGCTATGCGCGGCTTTATTACTCACAAAGATAGTAAATAAAATTGTATCGAAGCTAAACATGTCAATTAGTAAAACATATTATTGGACAGATTCCCGTGTAACATTATGTTAGATTACGTCAAAATCAAAAAAGCCGGACATACTTCGCACGATGGGTGAACTTCGCATGACGGGTGGTATTCTCTTGACGGGCGTATTAAATTTTAAAGAAACGATAAATCATTTCTTCAGTAAAACGATTCTAAACGAAGGAAGTTAAATAATAAAAGAAAAAAAATATCAGACCCGGAATAATATGCACTAAAACGTATGAAATATGCATGCATTTATTCAATTAATCTATTATTGAAATATACACTACAATTACTAATGTATTAACATGTAACAAAATATGATATTAAGTGAATAAAACAATAAAATTAAAAAGTATACACTATACAACTACAGATTTCTAAGATGTAAGTGGTAGATCTACTAGGGGAGGCGATCTGCCTCCTACGAATTTTAAAAGCAGTCCGTGTTCGAACACGGACGTTGTTTCACGTTTATAAGCACTGAAAAGTATGTCACTATTAATAAATATGAAACACGAACCATTTGTAAAATTATCGGCATACTTAATATAATAGTAATATAAAGTTTACATAATCATATTTATGTTGGGAATCCCACGATACGATTAAGGTGTGCACGGATTGAGGCGGCGCCGCCGACTAAATGTTTATTGTGTTTATTGATAGATGCCGCCTTTGTCGTAATTTCTCCAATTTTTTTTTCAATCAAACCCTTGTTAAATGTTTAATTATTCGTCCGTAAGAAATTTTATTGCACCAAAATATTCGCAATGAAAATTTCTATCTAGCCACCAAATTTCAAAACAATCGGTTAAGCCAATTTTCTTATATGTACGTTAAAGTGCGTAATTTTAAGTA
>JAIPRM010012466.1:0-12097 GCA_025469315.1 Stegophylla sp. TES_Ste_2020 | reverse complement strand
ATACTTAAAACTTGAGAAGATTTACTATGAATATGATTTTTATTTATGTCATCTATAATAATTGAGGTGTCATCAGCAAAACTGAAAATTGATCCGTTACATTTAATATTCAATAAGTCATTAATATAAACAATAAAAAGAAGAGGACCTAATACAGTACCTTGTGGTATTCCATGATTAGAAATCAGATAATCGCTTAAATTGTTATTTACTCTTACTTGTTGAATACGATTTTCTAGAAAATTACGTATAAGGTTATTCGCATTGCCTCTGATACCATTTTTTTCTAATTTGGCTAGCAATATAGAATGGTCAACAGAATCGAAAGCTTTTTTAACATCTAGAAAAAGACCTATTACTGCTCTATTCTTATCTAGATTATTATAAATGTGACTAATTACAGCCATTAAAGCTTTATCGGTACCTTTGTTACTCCTGAAACCAAATTGGTTACTAGAAAATATTGAGCATGTTTACAACGAACAACAAATTTTCCACATCTTGATTACTGAATCTGTTTTAACTGGATCATTGTTATTATCATATGTCGTGGGTATATCTGTATACAAGTAAATATTTAAACTACAATTTATCTAATAAAATTACTGAGTAAAAATTGTAAAAAATTCTGAGTTCCTTAACACAATCCAAATAATGGAAATATTCTTGAAATTATAATAGATTTTACACGTCATGAAACGTAGACATTTCTTACTCCCATTGAATAGCATATGTTTGTGGTGAAAAATATGTTTTTGAAAATAGAAATAACTTAACCCTTAAAATAAACTGAAAAATATGCGTTCGATACGTGTTTAGGGCACGTGTATTCGTTCTTCAACAAAAAAAAAGTGGTCAATATTTTGGCGCCTCCTGCACACAAGTGGCAGCCGACCACCAGACAATAAATTATTCATAATTCCGTCGGGGTTTCGCCTCGTCTTTCCAAACATTCATATTAATGAGTTGTTGTCCGATTCGATTTTTTGAATGTCCATTTAGCGATCGCGTCGTTTTCGATTGCGTTGTTCGCGTTTTAAATGACGAATAAATTAATGTCGTTACATGGCAATTAACTGCCTACACAGAAAATATGTTGTCGTCGTTTTAATAGCAATGGAAAATCAATGAAGTATAGAATACCCCGACCCGTCTCCTTCGACTACAAAATCTGAATTATGAATATTAATTAACCATCGACCCTCGACTGATCGTCGCTAATAACCCACCAAGAAAATCCCACCCGTCGCGCGAAGAACACCCATCGTGCGAAGTACACAATTTTTTTTTATGCGTACACTTTTTCGTATAGAAATACTTGTCCAAAAGTTTCGATCAGTAACTTTTTGAATTTGAATTCGCCTCTAGACGATACAATAAAGTGGTAGTAATTTTTCGAAATTCTCGATGATATTATTTAAAATTTTTCGCCATAAAAAAGCGCAGGACGTATTTCGCACTATGGGTACTCTCTGCTCTTGGTGGGCGTGGGGGGGGACTCTTGGTGTATGTGTTGAATTAAAAATAAAATGTAAAGTAAATCATTATAATAAGGAAAATAAATCTGCCATTATTTGGATTAACTCTGTCATTTTAAACTTTCGAAATCTAAAAATCATACTTTGTTAAGTTAAATTAATTGTTAGACTATTTTCTTCGCTCTACATCTTGTACGCTTACCTGGGCATCGAGTTAATTATAATATAATTGAAAATAATAATACTTAATAATGATAATGATAATAATAATACATTTCTAATTTTGGTGTTTTTTTTTTGCAGGTACGTATGCAATTCATTTCGAGCTCGGTTTGGATTCATCCTTGAAATATTTTATGAGGTCCACTGTGCAAAACAATGAAATTCCTTGTCAGTGTGTCTAAAAACAAATCGAGGGTTGTTTTTAATCTAAAACGATTGTTTACGTTGGTAATATTATTTTTTCACATCAAAAAATTTACAATAATAATGTGTCACATAAAAAAAAAAAAATAGGACATACTTTACCACATACACAACCACAAGAGGATGGTAATGCCCCCATTGGGAACCACTGATCTAACCGTTTTACTTATTTGCATGTACAATCGATATGACTATAGGAGATAATATTATATACCTATTGACAGTGCAGGATAATACGCAGATTGCAGGTTATCTTGGATATTCTTCGTTCCTTGAATTGGATGGATGCCTTGGTGTGTGTATTTTATTTTAAAAAAAAATTATGAATAATTATTTAACTGAGATGATTCTGAAAGTTTTTTCAGTTTATTCAAGACTATTTTACTCAAAAATTATAAAGATTACTTATGGTAACTAAAAAAAATTATGTATGGTTCACTATTAATTGAAAAACGGGGAAACAATTTATGAGAAGAAAAGTGTCAGAAAATAAGATTAGAAAAATAAAATTTTTCCGTATTACATATTTTCTTGCACCAAAATTTTACTTATTTTTATTGTCTTAAAGTTATAAAGTTTGGATTAAAAAAAAAAAAGTTTCAAAGGCGTTTTTGTCAAATTTCGGGTAGTTTTTCCCAAATTTTGAGAAAACTATTGAGAATTTTATTAAAATAACCTTTCAAAAGTAATATCTAGAGGCAAGTTCTCATCTTCGACTGAGTATAGAATTTGTCAAATAAATGTTCTGGTCAGTTTTCCCTCTTAATTTGTGTGATGGAGAAGAAACTGTTATTTCACATAAGTTATTAGTTGAAAATGGACTAAAGTTTTTTAGTGTTTCTAAGATTCAGCTGAGTTAGCGCACTCGTTTTAAGTTTTAACCAAAATTGACACATGGTTTTGATGGTTTCCTAAATCTGTTGTAATATTTACTCTAAAGTCGATTCAATCAATTATTGTTCTTCATTTGACAATGAATTAAACGTATGATACAATGAGCATATTTTCATATTTGATTTTACGATGGTTTTATCATCTTTGTACTATTATTCTGTATTTATTTAAATGTTCGCGACCCTAAATAATTAGTTAGCGACCACCAAAGGGGTCGCGACCCCCAGGTTGAGAAACACTGATCTAGAGGCGAATCCGGTTTCAAAAAGTTACTTGTCGAAACTTTTGGAGACAAGTATTTCCACATAATAAAAATTGTGCCTACATAGAAAAAAAAAAAATAATAATAAACATCATTGTAAAATCACTAGCTTCTCTTCACTTCGAACTGAATCTAAAATTCAGGATTTGAATCATGAATTGTTCGTGTATACAAGTGTTGTGGGAAGTCGATTGTCCGCATACGTCGTCGTTGTGATTAAAGCTTTTAATTATTTAATACAACCGAACTAAAAGTAATGAAATTAAAATAAAATCGAAACGTTTCAGTGTTGTAGGCGTCGACGGGCCACAGGTGTATTGAATGTTAATCGTCGTACGTGATCATTTTTCAACGCATATAACGTCTATAATCCACGATAATCCTTAGTAGGCAACACAATATTTTGTAAACAATGTACAAAACACATAACACACGCACACGTGGGTTTTATTTGAAATTCTCGGCCTCGGAGATGATTCACTTATTATTATTATCTCACACTTGACCTCTGCTCTGTTGTTTCCGCCGCCGGATCGAGTGAATAATTCGCGTGTGCGGTTATGAAATGAAAATGTGTTGTTTTTTTTTTTCGTCGGTTAATTATTTTAGAATCTTTTTTTTTTTTAAATAACGTTTTTTTATTCTAACAATACCAGAACCGGTGGCATTTTTTAATATATTGATACCGCTACCTCGCGATCGAATCGGTCTCGCGGTCGGTTTCTCCGCTTACCGGCTAGATGGCGCTGTGAATTAAAAATAAAATAATATTTCTCTGGATGCATTTGCATATTTCTTGGGAAGTTGCACATTCAAAATTTGATTTGATACAAATAATTTGTCTTGTATAATCCATACAATTGAAATACAGAAATGTATGTTGCATATTGAAAGATTTTAAGCATATTATTGCATTTTTTACGTGTATTTTAATAATTATTATTTTATTAACAATAAATTATAAAAAATAAACAAATTTTCAACAGTTAAATAATGTGAATTAGACAATTATTTAAAAATGCAGAATCGCCGCCCAACATCAACTTGTCTATATTGCTTTTAATTACATTGTACCTAGGATTAATTTCAGTTTTGTTTTAATTTGTCCAGTTTTATTTAATTCAAAAATTTTCACGTAGAAAAAATATTATTATTTATACTAAGAAGAAAAATTACATAAAGGATTTGTATCTAATTAAAAAATTAATTTTTTCATAATTATTAAGCTCTTAAATTATTCAATACAAGCTTTTAAATAATGTAAACGTACACAAAAGAAATAATACATTGCCTTGATTCTTATTCTTTTATGAATATCGAATAAAATATTATACACTAATTTTGTGCATTAATTTGAGCTCAACAGTGATCTAATCCACCAAAACATTAATAGAAGTAAATCAGTTTTGCAATTTTTTTATAAAAAATTAAAATTAAAATTGTTTTTGTTTTGGTTATTGTTAAAATTTATTAAAGGTAATCGCACTTATTTTATGACACAAAAAAAAAAAAAAAAAGAACTAAATTTTCCTAGATTTAATGATGAATAGATCAATTTGCTTTTAGATTCTGAACGAAGTGTAGGAGCTAGTGTTTTTACAATGATGTTTTTTATTTTTTTTTCTGTATAAAATTTGCCTCTAGATTGTACTTTAGAGAGGTCATTTATCGAATTTCTTAATTCTTCAATTTTTTTTTTTTTTTTTTGCAAAAAACTACCCAAAATTTGACAAAAGTTCAAAATTGTTTTATTGAAGAAATGATTTATCGTTTCTTTATAGTTCAATACACCCGTCAAGAGAATCCCACCTGTCGTGCGAAGAACACCCATCGCGGGAAGTATGTCCGGATTTTTTTTTGTTTTTGCATAGAAAACATTTTTTTCTCGCAAACCTAACAGCGATTCTCCTCTTTTCTTTCGGTCTTGCGGAAATATTTGGACGAGATTCAAACTTTTACGCGTATTTCGCGTACGTCGTATACACGGGCTCGTAATTAATGATTTTCTAAGTCGTTCCTTTAAATAATATTATTTATGCGCTCGCTCGTATAGTTACCTAACCGGCTAACGTTATACACGTCGTTAGGGTGTGGATAACATACTCGGAATTAATCATAGTCGAAATTCCTTGTTCGCGTCAAATTATTTAGTTGGAAATTAAATTTTAGATTCTGAGTGAAGCCAAGAACTGTAAAATGATATTAATTTTTTTTTTTTTTGCTCTATAAACATTTTTTCGCATAAAAATATTTGTTTAATTGTTTTGATCAACAACGTTTTCAATCAGAATTTCCATTTAGATTTTTTTAAGGGGTATTTTTTCGAAATTCATTATAGTTTTTTCAAAATTTTGGAAAAACTACCCAACATTTGACAAAAAAAAAAAAAAACTCTTAAAACGTTAATTCATTTTGGTGAAAAATTTTTAATACGAAATTTTTTTTTTATTTATTGTTTTTTTTTTTTTTTTTTACCCAATACCCTTCTTATGAAATTGACTATTATTTATTGTACATTAACCCGAATCTCTGTTCATAATAGTTTTATTTGAAGAAATTAATTTTGTCTTTTCTTTTTAAATTCAATTCACCCCCACCAAGAGCATCCCACCACCCAAGAACCGTGGTGCGAATCCATGGCTGGCTTTTTTAAATTTTCACGACGTTGTTTAGGTCGTCGTGGCATTTTATTATTAATCTATTTTTCTCGCGTACGTTATATTTTATTTTGCAAGTGTTTCCAAGTACTGCGCGCAGTTGTGCGAAACGTTACCGGAAACACGAACCGCACCACGACTGTAATGACAATTCATCACCAACTATTTTTATCTACTATGCTTTTAACCGTTGAAAATAATTCAATTTATTAGATATATTCGTTACGGATCTGGAACAATGATAGAATAATCGGCCCCCGCTTTATACTGTTATGTAAACGACCACGCGAAACGATGATTTATATTGTGTGTGGTAGTTGTCGAGCCCAAATTTAGACTTTTCAGGGACACGTTTTCCCCGTAGTCCGTCTTAAAATACTTTCCTCCATGGACGCGTGACCAAGCCTATATAATCGTCTCGACTAAAACCGGATGTATTTTAAAATTTAACGATTTTTTTTTTTTTTTGGCTAATTATATTCATCATACAATATATAAAACGTAAAAAGGGAAAGTGTTAAGTGTAAATTGTAAAGGGTATAGTGTTGAGTGTTAAGTGTGAAGCGTAAAGTAAAGTAAGTACTTGCTTTACTTTACTTAACTTTTTAAAATTGTTATTTTCTATGCATTTAAAAATAAAAGTAGTTTCAAATGAATTTTTAAATGATTTTTCACTTCATTACGAGTGATGGTAGCCCGAAGGCTACAATAATGTATTGCAGAGACTTGAAAATAGACGACAAACAAAGCATTTTGAAAATTCTAAAATAAACCAAAGAAGTTTAATATAATTTTTAATATTGAAAATTAGATTTTTGCCGTCGGTTTTGCAAATTTTTTTAAGTTCAGTTATATTATATATATATAGATATTAAATCACAGAAATGTTTTTAGAAATGTTTATTATGCGTTTGATTTTTCCCGTACGAGCTTTCAAAGCGCGTTCGTTAAAGTCATTCGAAAGCGTTCGCCAAGTTCGATAAATATTTGACGGACAAATCAGAACCAAACGTGCCTTTTTATTGCGTTTATATTGTTATGTAACAATTATATAATATTATGTGATTATAATATGTCTTATAGTTAGTTAGGAGTAAACTTGAATCATTTTATGAATGTGACAATTTTTTCGGAGATCATAACACAACTTTTTTTTGTTTCCTAAAATATGTGACTGATGAAAAGTTAATTTTTTTTTTTTTGCGTCCGTTTCAATCGTTGTATAACCGTGTCAGTATGCTTATTATTATTCTAAATTTGTTACCTCGAGAAGAACTTTGAGTTAAATTACGTTTAATTATTTTTTTTTAATCACTTTAAATTTTTTTAGAACTAAGTTTGTTACGCGAAGAAAACGATACGATTAATTAGATTTGAAACTGATAGAAAAGAAATTCGTAATTTTTTACCATTATATTATATTTTAAATTCTTTTTCCATCATTTCTTTTCTTTTTTTGAAAATTATTTCCCGTCATTATTTAACGGTTTTTATGCATTTTAAAATTTTTTAGGACATCTTTGACCTATTTGTCGTATTATGACTAAAAAAATTGACCTCATTGACTACGTAATATAAATTATTTTCATTTTGAACTATTTTAACTAATTTAACATCAGGTTATCCGGTTTTTACAATCTTTATATTGCACACAACTAAACTTTTATCGGAGTATTTCTTTTATCTTATTTTTTACTCATTTTTCAATAATAATTTGAATTTATTTAATAAATAATGATTTTTTGAAAGGTCATTTTTTGATATTTTTAGGGTATTCTTTAGAGTTTTTAGGTCATAAATGCATTTTTTCTAAAGGCATTTTTTTGATATTTTTAGGGTATTTAAATCCGAGCCCTAGTGATAGCTAATGTCGACGTTATATCCAACAGTAAAATCGGGTTAACATTAAAACCGTCTAGTAACAAAAACGTATTACGTATTACGTTTGTGTCGCCTTGTAGATTTATTTATTTTGGGGGGGGGGGAAATCGGTTTATTTAGAAAATGTTTGTACTTACAACGGCGTAATAACAGATAATAATAATAACAATAATAATAATAATAATAATAATACACGACACGATGTGAGTATAATATACATGCTATCTCGTGTGTGTGTGTGTGTGTGTGTGTGGAAGAAAAGAAACACCGGACAATTATCCATTAAAATATTTCTCTCATTCGGCCGCCGCGTTCGCGTGAAGGTCATAAATCAGACGAGAAACGTTGTCGTCGTCGTCTCCGACACCGTCTTTTCCATCGATCAACACACGCGTCGCCGTCGTCATCCCGTATAAAACAACAAAAATGTGATTCTCTCTCGATCACGAAAACATCTCCAGGATCAGGGGGACTCCTCCTCTCCTTTCTCCGTACACAACCCGCGTCTGTCTGTATTATATTATTTTGTTGTTGTTTAATGTATATGGATATATATACAATGGAGGCGCGCGGTGTTTCGGACAATGTGGCGACGACGACATTAGAATCGAATAATTATTATTATTCGTTGGAAATATCATGTAACATTATATATATATATATATTTATTGTTACGTTTTAAATGTAATTTAAACGTGAAACAACAGGTCTTTACATACAGAGTGATTTTCACCACGACGTGTAGGTCGTCTTCGAAGAGTCTGCATAATTATTGTTGTTAATTAATTTTTTTTTTTTTAACGTAATTTGCACGTTCCATATATTAATATGTATTTACTGCCACGTTTTCTGTGCTCTATAACTCCGGTCCGAGCAGTTCAAAACTTCGGTCTCAGTGATAGAGCTTAGATGATCATTTTGAAGGAAAAAGGTAGCTTATTTTTATAGGCATATAGGGTGCCCCCCAGTGCAAGTGATTTCTGTTGGGATCCAAAAGGATAAAATAGTAAATAAATGAGGTCCAGAAAAAATGATCTTTATATTTTTATAATAACAAAGTATGTTTCTCTGTTATTACACTTGAAAAAAAAAAATATTAAATATATTATAGGAACACCGAGCTATTAAATGTCAAAAATTACATTTCTTTTCCTTACCCAGCTTTTTGAAATTGAGAGGTCGTGTAGGATAGTTGATATAAGGTGAGAATCTATTAATTTTGCTCTAATTGTGGAAGTTTATCCCCTCAAAATCACTCAGAACCCCTATTTTTTTTTATAAATTGCATATGATTAATACCATTGTGAGAGTCTAAATTAAAAAATAAATATTTCAGCGCTCTTCCCCTACCAATTTTATTTTTTATTCTAATTCCACATTCCACCAATGGATCGATACTTGTTTTCAAAAAAGTAATTCACAGGAGTTCGTAAAACTCAAACATTCTAGCCAGGTTGATTACCAGTTTCTTACAATTTGAGAGAAATATACATTTTATATTTTTAATTATATTCAAGTAAGGTATGTTGCTGGTCCAAATTTCTATCTTCCGCGGTCCGGAGTCTGACCGCGGTTCGCCAGTTGCCGGGGCCGCTGATTTAGACGATGTAATATCTGGTGAGATAACGAAGATGATCAAAATTCTGTTTTTATAAGTTTAATATTGACTCTCAGGATAACGACTACAAATATTTCATATTTTAATTTAGTTTTATGTTTTGGTAAAAAAAAAGTCGTAATTAACTTTTTATTTTATTCTTTTTGAATAATTTTGGGATACTCATTTTATGGAATTTTTTGTGTTTTGATTTTGATGTGTTAGAAATACAGAGCAAAAATGTATTTCTGGTACAAAAAAAAAAAAATATGGTAATCATTTCATTAACTGATTCTGCGAAGTCAATTGAGATAATATGTTCATATTATATATGTTTATAGCTTCTACTTAATTGTAAAATTTAATTAATATCAGTCTATTAATATCGTTTTGATATTCACGAAATTCCACAATACGATATTTTTATTTTCTAGAATATATTTTGATGTTTATAATTTTCAACGTTTCTTCAGCACTTCAATGGAAATTGGGCGTATTACATGTACCGTACTTTCGAATTGTATAAATCTCGCCGATTCCTGTTGCTGTTGTATAATCACTTAAAATCGCACATTTGTGTCCTTTAGGAGTTTTTTTTTTTCTCATTTATTTTCTTCTCCGTTTTCATTTCACAAGGAAAATTATAGCTATGTGCTGACGGACGGATTGGCACAGGACGCCTGGAGCCGTTTAATGAAATAATAGTAGTCTTACACCGTTCATCTTGCGATAAATAATAATAATTGTAGGCTGGAGAGAATAAAATTTGATACGTAACAGGATTCGACGCGATTACGCTGCGCACATTTATGATGTTTAACGCAGTAAGTAGTGAAAAAAATGAGTATCTGCAGTGCCAGGGGCGGTTTTCGGATTTAATCGTGGGGGAGGGGGGCACAAATCATTACTCATTATTAGGGCTGCGATATTTCTATATAATATGCCACATTTCTCTGAAGCTCTTAATTTTGCTTTTCCAGATCTAAGTTCGTTTTATGTACTTGATATTTTTATATATTTATTTTACATTTTTTAAAATTTTGAAAAAATTAAAAAAAAATCATTAATTTCCGTTTGTGAATATATTATGTGTACTATGTGTACACTGCTGACTAAGATCACATATTAATTATTATATATTAATATTTATGAATAATTTTTTTTTTACCGAATATAAAGGTCTGAAAAATAATAAATACTCAAGTGTGTTTCTTTTAATAAAGTAACTTTTTTTTTGGATTTGCATTAAATGTTTCTGATACACGTACAGAATGATCCAATACAAATGCTAACTCTTTTTTTTTGGTCGTAAAAATGCATAAAATTTGTGTTTTTTTTAATACCACTTTTAGGATGTGTCCCGTGGCTATACAAACTTTTTTAATCCATAAAGGAAACCACTTTTTTCCTATTTTTACTCGGGCCATACTCATGTAAATTTTGATGTATTGAAAGCTGAATTCGAAAGAGTAGTTTTTGATTTATTCTTATAATAAATTTAAGTATTACATAATATGAAGTATAAGACGTATGCGATAAATATTTATCCTTCTGTATCTGTGGAAATGTCGTCCTAAGGTAAAAATTAAATTAGAATAAATCTAAACTATTGTTGTAAAATAAATTGATTTGTAACTCCCCTATATGCATGGTTTATATAAATTCTAAATACTAAATACATTTTATAAACAAAATTATAATTTATGAGTATAAGTATTTTAAAAATAAGTTTTATTACTCTAATTGAAAATAAATAACACGAGAATCATAATAATATAATGTTTGTCCCACCAAAACACTACACCATAATTAAAAACTGATTGTACTAAATAAAAAAATAAAAAAAGTGGACGTTTCGTATATTACGTCATAGTAAAAATATAAATCATTTTATTCGTACCGTGTTAGCTAAATTATTATTTACGAGATAGTTCCACTTAAATCTACAATCGGGTAGATGTTTAATGTAATTATAAATAACACAATTATTACAATTATTTTAACAATTATATACGAATGAACGCATATTTTCAAATCCGAGTTGATTAAATCAGAATTTATTTTAGAGTAAACACATTTCGATTTAATTAAGTCAATTCTAATGGATTCTTATCTATTAACCAGTGTTTAATATCTATTACAGAATAATTATCGTCATTTTATAATTGAACATTAATGGATAGGCGTAATTTGTTTTAAAATAATTTTGAATGATTGACTATGGTTTTTAACTCAAGAGTGGCTGAATAAGAGCTCTTTAATTTTGAATTTTACATTTTTACCGCCTTACTGGCACTGATTTATTTATTAGGTCCTCTCTCTGGCATTAAATAATGCAACCTGCTGAAATTAGGGATTTTTACTAATTGAAAATGTGATTAATAATTCTTATGACGTCTCGCAGTTGAGTAATAACCTAACAAAATTCCAGGTACCATTGAGGCCACAAAAAATCGTATTAATAATTAAAATTAGAATTATTATTCAGTCAATAGTTATTTTGAGTTTAGAACCGTGGACGATAAGTCAAAAATACTGTAATCGAAACAGACCAATCCAAATATTTTGTAGAAAACAGGTGCTTAAAAAAAAAAAAGCCGGACATACTTCGCACGATGGGTGTACTTCGCACGACGGGTGGTATTCTCTTGACGGGCGTATTAAATTTAAACGATAAATCATTTCTTTAGTAAAACGATTCTGAACGAAGGAAGTTAATAATATAAGAAAAAAAAAAATTTTCGAAAAATGTCCAAAATTTTTTTCACATTTTCAAAATTTTCTTACGCCAAAATCTTTTTTATAAGATTTTCTATCTATATTTAAATTTTCATAAAATTCTGATCAAAAAATGATGGTTTCAGAGTCGTTTTTGTCAAATTTTGGGTAGTTTTTTCCAAAA
>JAIPRM010012464.1:0-12098 GCA_025469315.1 Stegophylla sp. TES_Ste_2020 | reverse complement strand
ATTAAATGCAATGTGTGGGCAATGGGAAGATATCATCCCACCAAAATCGATTTTCGTTATTTTCAACGATTGTGTAGATTATATCATAAGTAAACCTTATATAAAAATCGTACATAATAAATCGATGGTTAATTATGTACAATCGTTAAACAAATTGTATTTTATCACAAAAGGTAATGATTTTTTTTCCGTTATGGGAAATATATATCCCAGTGCCCTATAAAGGGTTAACAGTCATTTTTTTTTTATATTTGTTTAAATAGTTGTATGACACTATAGATATTTTATGTAAGATATAAATATTTTTCAATCCTCAAACCTCATTAAACATTTACCTAACTTTAAATTTAGTAAAAACAAATTTTATCATTAGATTTCAGATATCATGTTTCCTTACCCATAATTAATTGTTATTATGATATTATACCGGTATTCGCATACAAAATTACAGTTGTAATTTCAATTAATCAATAAAAATCATTTTTAGGTATAACTATAATATATATATATATACGTATATATAGCCTATGCCTATGTAGATATTTGTAAATAAATTGTTATTTTTATGGCCAATTAACCATTTTCGTCTCGCATCATATCTATTTATTTATTTATCACCCCGAAGGCACTGGTATCACGGTAGTGTTTTTTCGTCGTAGTGGTTTTTCTTGGTCTCTTACTTGCCCACGAAGTTCTCCAGCACCGAGCTCTTGCCCGCGCTTTGACCGCCGACCACCGCTATCTGGGGCAAGTCCAGTGGCACGCGCATGCCCAGCTCCGTGAATACGTCTTGCAGTCGGTTCACGACCTGTATCAGTTGTTCCATGCCCGTGTTTCCGGCCATCTTTTTCTCGCGTCACACTGCTGCAGGTGAGACCCGGGGACAACGCCGAAAACAGCAGCAGTCTGGCAAAAAAATATTATTTTTTAATATTCGTTTTCAATACCTCACGGGCGGGCGGGTATCCGCCGTACTAGCAGCACTGGACAACCGCGTTGCATACACTCACGCACACACCCGAACTTCGCCAACGCTAGGAATCCTGCGCGATAGGCAGTATCGCGCGAATTTATTTTCACAATACGCATTTGTCGACGGAGATAAAGCGTGTAATTTCACCGACCTTCTCCCTCCTTCCTCTCTACACCGTTCAACGAGTCGATGAGTCACGACATTTTTTGTTACCCGGTCAAATTTCCAGCAAATTATTGCACTCGTCCCAAGGCAATAACATTACTGCTATCGACAGCGTTATTACCACCACTCAAAATGGGGATGTTAGAACCTTCAGGCTTGTTAATAATATTAACATCCCCTGCAAAAATCCAAAACACGATTCTTAATTCTCAAATTGACATTCAATTTAAAAATCGTATTATCCAATCGATATTATTGTTCAGGTAGTTCTGTTAATCTAGCACTGCCAAATATGAATTTGAATTTGAAAATTATTCAATATTTACGTACTCAATTTCGCACAATTTTGTACACCCTAACAAGCTCATCCGAATTTATCACGTCCGTGCCACGGTAACGTTACCCCAGCACTGCCAATAACGAAAAAAATTCCAATCGAAATTTTACTGGTACAGTGTTATGTACTTTATTTTGGACAACCAAAAAAAAAATTTTACCCCCATGAAAACTCAAATTTTTTTCATGTCTATGCTGGGGTAGCTCGGGTTTTCATGGTTGTGTATGGTTGTACAAAATTGTAAAAAAAAAAATGTAAATAATACCGAATAATTTTCAAATTAAAATTCATATTTGGCAATGCTGAGGTAACGGATTTTGTTCAGATTCGTTATTTTACCATATTTTATGTTTCTTGAAATATTTTATTTTAGACATGTGAAATGTTTTTATGTTCTTATTCTCACACAAAATTCTGAATTTAAAAATAAAAATATCGAAAAAAAAATGATTTTTAAAGAACTTTCTTAATTTGAGTAAAAGAAATTATAAAACTCATAAATTAGCAAACATCATTATTGTTGACATAACTGTAAACAAACATAATTACCTAGTATACTTTAAAATAAGTACTTATTAATACTTAAAAGAGAGTTAAGTATACCTATATAGATAAGGCTAAACATAGGCTTCAAACGCTAATTGAAAACGTCTAGTGGACAAATTTAATTAATTCGACTTTATATTGGTGGTACTATGATTATATTATTAAACAATAGTTGCGTTATAATTTATTATGCACACGTCGTACACAATATATTATTAATATCAAACATTAATATTTGCACAAAGATTACGTCGCCGAGTCATACGATATAGAAAATAACTGATTATACCTGACCATATTGAAATAACGTATGCCGTCATCGACCAAAAGCAGCCATTACACAGATATTTCTGTTGCACTTTTCATCTGTCGATCATAAAATCAACGATTGTATCGCCGTACACTGAAATATTATGTGATCTAACGATTGCAGACAGTAGTGGTAGATTTAGCCGTTATCCATTTCTAAGCTATATTTTTTTTTCTACCGCCTCGTGGAGATTTAGTATCTACTGGATACTGTTACGAAACCCTTTTTCAATTAAATTAGTTACGTCAAAAAATAAAATAGTTACACCTCTGTTCATTCAAGGCCGCATTTTGGGGGGGACGACTACCCCCGGCGCCAGTATTTTGGGGGCGCCAAAATTTTGTGGTTGGAAATTTGTTCACTTGTGAATTATTAAAACTTTTATAATAATTAAAATTATTTTAATAACAATATTACATATTAAATATAATGTATTATGCTGTTTGAAAATTTAAAATTCAAACAACTAATGTATTTATAACAATATAATATATATGTATATAGGTATCAATGATCGTGAATTATTTTAATATACTTAATCATTTTCCATTGTTTCATTACTTAACTTTTCATCACAAACGATAAAACAGGTAAAAGACAGTCAATATCACCACGTAAATCCAAAACATAGTCATCGGCATACCTGTCTTTATGTTTAACTTATAAATTTCAAACTTTTACCACTTACTGAAGTTGATTGTTTAATATTAATTTCAATATTTAAATAATTAATAATTAATTATTAATGGGGCCAATGGCGTAACTATATAATTTCTTCAATTATACGATTCTGTGCGAAGTATCTTAACTTTGCTTTACTATAAATGAAAAATAAATCGATGAGAAAAAAAGCATTGAAAAAAAATTTCCAATATATTTTTTCACATTTTTTTTGCACCAAAATATTCATTATATTATTTTCGATCTATGTTTAAATTTTCATAAAGTTTAGATTAAAAAAACATAGTTTCCTAGTCAATTTCGTCAATTTTTGGGTAGTTTTTTTCCAAATATTGAGAATACAATTCAGAATTTCAAAAACTGGTCTCTCTAAAGTACCATATTATGTGCAAAACGTATTACATACAATTTATTAGATTGATTCAACGTGCCTAACAGGTAATATTTTATATCTATACACTTTACGATATTATTAACTGATATTAGTCACTTCTCTCTGAACATTGGTATTCCATTCTCGTGAATAATTAGTATTAGCTGATAAATCATTGATAATCGAAAAATAAATTAAAATTATCTATGTAGTGAGGGCAGTGAGGCAATAATTTCTATACAAGGTGATACAAGCTCGTCCTATTTTTCACCCTAAAAACGTAATGCATCAAATAATTTTTTTTATTTTTTATGAACATATTCAAGATGAGAAGTCGAAATGTGCCGTAAAGATGTCGAAACTTCAAAATTCAAAGTTGAAATTACGAGATGTAAAATTGAAATTTTGAGTTGCTAATTCGAAATTATCAAAAATATATAAAAAATTCTATGTGATATTACACTCGTTGAGTTGTGTATTGTATTGTCGATTGTGATGTATTGTACAGATTTATATGTGTAATGCTGTTTACAGGCCATTTTTCAAAATTCTCAAAATTTAGAAAAACTATCCAAAATTTGACAAAAAGACTCAGAAACTATCTTTCTTTAATCCAAACTTTATGAAAATTTAAACATAGATAGACAATAATATAATATATATTTTGGTGCAAGAAAATAAATTTTGGACATTTTTTCTGGATATTTTTTACTCGTTAATTTTTTTTTCCTTTTCTTTATTCATTAGATAAAAAAAAAAGTAAAGTAAAGTAGAACAAAGCAAAGCAGTATAGACAAGACAAATAGACATACTTCTCATCTATATATGCGCCCCGGGGCGAAATAATTTTACCGCCCCCATCTCACTAACTTGTTGGTAGTCTTTAAAACCTCAGACCTTTTCTGTCCACCCTCAATTAACAAAAAAGCCGGACATACTTCTCACGATGGGTGGGATTCTTTTGACGGGTGTATTGAATTTTAAAGAAACGATAAATCATTTCTTCAATAAAACGATTCTGAGCGAAGTTTCAAATACTATATAATAATAATAATTGGCGATAAGGTTATATTATTAAAATGATATTTAATAATGTTGGGTAGGTACAACATAAATTGTGTGCGTGCGTGCGTGTATGTTTGCGCACTGGCGCGTGGTGTGTATGAGGTAATAAAAGTCTAAATAAAAATCAATTTTTTTAAATTAATAAATCGATAAACTCACAGTAATTAGTGTAATTAGAATTCTTGTCTCTTTTCCGATAATAGTTACACCTTACACCAAATAAAATTCAATAAATTTTTTCAAATGTCCATTAATAGTCATAATAACAAAATAATCCATGACGTATATTTTTATGTATAGAAAATTATTTATAGTATTAATATGTATAGTAATTTTTCCGAATTTTTTTCAATCAAAACCTTGAGAAATTTTTAATTATTCATACATCAAAAAATTTTCTTACACCAAAATATCGAAAATGTAATTCTCCATTTACGTACCAAGTTTCATAAAGATCGGCTGAACCAATTATTTTTTATATGCGTTTAAGTGTGTAATTTTAAGTAAAACTTATGAATTCTGTCAAAATTCCAAGTTTAAACAGTTGTAAAAAAAAAACTTGACTAACGATTTTCGAGATTTTTTGATTACTGTTAGAAATACATATGCATATATTTGTATTAAATTTTCAGCTCTTAATATCCATACATTAAAATTTTATGAATTAAAAACTAACAAAAAACGAGAAATTTCCGAAATTTTCAAAATGTCGTACTTACCCCAAAATTGGTCAAATGTTTTTAAAAATTTTATGAGGTATGCATGTGACTATTTTTAGTAGTTGGTGAAAGTTTCAACTTTCTAGCTATATTATTTTGGAAGTTATGTCAAAAAAACAAAATCGAATTTACGGAAATTCGCGTTATGCCGTTTTTTACCGTTTTTTGTCAATTTTTGGGTAACTTAGGCGTGCGCTTAAAAAAAGTATTGAGAAATTAGAAAAACGAGTTAGATAAGAAGTTAGTCAAATAAATATATTTTTATATAATTAGAGATGTTTTTTTTTTTTTTTTTTAAAAACTCTAAAATGTTGGCGCCCTTCAAATCATGGCACCCGGGGCATTTGCCCCTTTCAACCCCCCTTAAATGCGCCACTGCTCGGGTCAGATCCTATTTGTTGGTGTGTTGAAAATAACGAAAAAAAAGTAAGTAAGATTAATTTTCAATGTGGGTAGATGCGGCCGAAAGTGACTATTATCCGCCTAAGGGTCGAAAGTTACATTACAGCCCGCTTCATGGAAAAAACAGATGTCCAAGGAGTGTTATTAATATATGAGGTTGGGGTGGTAAAGTTACTTTACAGTCCGCTAACATGGAAAAAGAAAGTTATCCAAGGAATATTATAAATATATATGAGGTGTGACAAAAAATAGCATGTGTGGCTCGTGCGGGAAGGCAATTTCCCGTCCTTGTCACACAATATACTATTTCAGGTCTTCAGTGGATATCGAAGCGAAATAAATCACCCGATTGCGTCCAGCATTCTAATACTGTTGATGCACAATTTGCTGACCCTTCTGAGTAGAGCTTCAGCTAATATACAATAATGGAAATTGTCAATATGTTTAACAATTGTCATTTAAAAACAGAAAAATCCATGTGTTTTTGATTATTCGTGTACATGATCAAATTTGAATCATAAGTCAGACAAGACCATTTTGACAAGACCACTAGACTACAAGAACAGCGTTGAAAATAGTTGAAACAGAAGGTACTTAATATAATATCGGAAAATATTGAATTTTCAAAATAGAATAGTTAAAAAATTATTGATGCGCGCGGATTTTAGTTCACACCATCATACTCAGCGTTGAATAAAACATACTTATGATGGCGAAAAAACATTACCAACCTTTTTCAGTGTTTGTAAACTAGAAATATGCCATAGTATTTGTTATGCCTGATATTTTTCAATTAAACTCATGTAGAATGTTTAATTATTCGTCCGCAAAAAGATTTATTGTACTAAAATATTTGAAATGAAATTGTCCATCCTGATAGCAAGTTTCATAAAGATCGATTGAACTAATTTTATTTTATGTACATTAAAATGTGAATTTTAAGTAAAACTAACAAATTCCGTCAAAATGCTAACTTTAAATGGTTATACAGAAAAATTTTGAAATATGATTTTCGAGATTTTTTAAATCGATTAGACATGTATGTGAGTGAGATCATATTAAGTTTTCAAGTCTTAATATCGAGAATTAAAAATGTTATTACATAAAAACCTACAAAAACGAGAAATTTCCAGTATTTTCAAAATACAATACTTAACTCAAAATTGATCAAATGTTTTTGAAGTATTTTCGTGACCATTTATAGTAGTTGGTGAAAGTTTCAAGTTTCCAGTTTAATTATTTTTGTAGTTATGTTAAAAAACAATTTTAAATTTTATAAAAATCTCGGTAATAGCGTATTTTACTGTTTTTTGTAAATTTTTCGACAGATATTCCTTGTTTTTGGAAAAGTATTAAGACATTTGAAAAATGACCTTTCCAAAGTACCATCTGGGTGTGATTTCGGATCTATAGAGCTGATACCTACTGATCGAAATTTTTGTACCAGTATTTCTATTCGAAAAAGTGATTTCAAAAAGTGAAAAAAAATTAAATATCATTGTAAAATCATAAGCTTCTTCGCTGCGCTCGGAGTCTAAAAATTAAGATATTTTCTAAAAAAATTGAACAATACAATTGTAAAATGCCAAAACAAAATATATGTCGGATAATCATAATCATGAATTAGAAACTGAGCCTATATTTTATAATGCCGAAAAATACGTAATAAGTATCAAAAGAACAGAAACTTAAACTATTTTGAGCGACCGTCAAAATTAACCATATTTAATTGATATAGTGCATTATTAATATTTTAGTTATGAACTTAGCCTATTTGTCGCATGTAGCCGAAATAAGCAATAGATATAATTTGTTTTGTTTATCACTGTGTGTCTAGCCGCAATTGGGTATTTCCGGAAAAGTTTAGACTTGACACACGTCATAATACCTATTGTGATCGAAAGAATTTAGTAGACGTCTCAGGACGGTAGCCAAATGAAATTTTTGAAAAACCGGTTCCGAATTTCCGAGGCACCGTTAGTCTGTCTTGCTTATCGCGATTTATTATTATCTATTATTTATTTTATGGTTTTCGACGAGTCGACGACAGGTCAGACAGTAGTGAGATGAGATAGAATTCTGATCCATAGCTGACGACCGTTGCGATCTGTTATAAAGCACATTTCATAGTTACAACTGTAGGTACCGATTGCGTTTTTGACAGATTTTTCTCAGTTCAAATTTCAAAAAAACTTGCAGTTTTATATCGTTAGGAGGTAAGTATTTCACGTAGCATTAAATATTATGAAAAATAAATAGACGTAGGCACGTTTTGTAGCATTATTGTTTACCTCTAACGTGTAGTATTCCGTACCATATACTTAAACAGTTTTTTTTATTTTACAAAAAAATACACAATTCGAATTTTTAAAGAAGGTTTTTTGAAATCAGTTTTAGAGTTTGTGGTGACTTTACGATGAGTATTTTTTTTTCTGTAAATTCTTTTTCAATTATTAGTGAAACTTATGATCTTATTGGACTTATCCAAAAAGATATAATATGTCCTCAAGACCTCAACACCTTTTTTTTTAAATAAAAACAAAAAAAAAAACAAGGCACCTTTACAGAAATCATAGTAAAACTGATAAAATATGCTATAAACTAGATTTTCATGAATCTAATTGTTGAAAACTTCGAAAAATTATCTCTGTAAAGTATCTTGTCATTGGAATTCTCAATTGGAACATGCGCTAGACGGCCTGATCCGACTATTTTTACAAGTAAAAAGAGTGTTCTTGGAAAAAAAAAAATGCATCATTGTAAAACCTGAGTAAAACCATTAGTTTCTCTGAATCTTAAAATATATAATTTGTGTAATAGTTGGTAAAAAGCCAGCGGTACTTCACACTATGGATATTCTTCGACCCTCGGTTGGGACTTGGTTTGTGTTAATTTTAAAGAAGCGCTAAATAATTTCTTCAATAAAACGATTCCAAGCGGATCTTTAGTTTATACAGAACAGTTTTATTTTAAAATTATGTAGTTTATTATTATTACAAAAATAATTTATATTTTACTCAGCCAGTTTTATATTCCTCTATTTACGTACATTTTACTGAGAACAGAAAAAAAATATTTGATGAGAAAAAATTTTTATCACCAAAATATTTTTCATATTATTATTCATCTACATTTAAATTTTCATAAAGATTAGTTGAAAAAATAAAAATAAAGGCGTTTTTGTCAATATTTGTGTAGTTTTTGAAAAAAATATTGAGAATTTGGAAATTACCTCTTTTTGGTGTCAATAATATGTCTGTTCGATTTGTAGGCTGACTTCTACTCTTTTTGTGATGTGCTTAGATCTGTGGAATGCCCAGGTGTTGTTGGGGATATTTATCCCCCCCGATAATCCTTTTTTATTTTACAAGAAGATGTCTCTCCACTCATCGTTCTTGCAAAACACATCAAGTCTAAAATTATAGTTTCTGAGAGTAAGCATATAAAAATTTCATGAACTTTAAAAGTTGCTCAGATGGACCAAAAGAGTCTTAAAAAATTAGGGGCTGACAGTTTCTAAGTGTTTAATTAATGGTTAATTCTCACTCTAATAAATAAACAATATTCACTGTCAATATCCAACCATAAATATTCCATTTTATTATAATACTTTTTTGATGATTGACATTGATTTTTTATTTTGATTATTTTATAACAGATGTCGAAGAATACTGATAAACTCATTAAACGCAAGTTTGCAAATGATATTACTAATTCCCCGAAAAGTAAGTATTTACATATAATAATAAATTATTATACCTAGTTTTAATCCTTTAAGCTGTTTTTTGAAACATGTTGTGGTAATGCACTACAAGTAGACAGTAACAGATCTAGGAGGGTGGGGTGGTTGCCACACTATGGGTACTATTTTATTTTTTCAATAATTCAACTTCAAATTTGAAAATTTGAGTCCCTTCTCCTCCCAAAAAAAATTATATATATTCTTGTTGTAGCGCAATGCTTTAATAATACTTTTTTTTTCGAAAGACTAGAAAGGATTACTTTTAATTTTTCTCTAAATTTGTTATTGAATTTTAAATTTTCAGATGAAATCAAATTATTTACTTCAAAAGTACAAAAGGCAGATTCTGAAAAAACTATAAGATCTGAAAAAAATGAAGATGGACCAAATTATGAGGTTACAGATAACATTGTGTCAAATCCAAGTAAACAAACTTCTTTTATTTTTATTATTAAACCATTTAGCCACTTCATTTTTGCATAAAACAAGTTTAAACACGTGACAGTTATAATAGGATCAAGGCATATTTTGTTATAGTCTTCAATAAAAATACCTCATTATGTTACATATTATTATTTTATATTAAAATATATAATTTTTACATCAGTATAATTTTTGTATTTTAATATTCGAAAACTTTGTACAATCTTATTGTTATTCCATAAGAACTTGATATTTGATAAATTTTATGACCGGTAACATTATTTATTGTTGTTAGCTTGATATAAGCAGGGCTCGAGACGTATTTTTTTGCACTTAAAATCTATAAAATATGCGTAGAAAATGTTTAATTGTGAGCTTTAATAAGCACTAAGTTTAAAAAGCTGGACATACTTTGCACTACGGGTATTCTTCGCTCCTTGGGTGGGATGTTCTTGGTAGGTGTATTGCATTTTAAAGAAACTATATATCATTTCAGAAGTCGTCAATAAGACGATTCTTAACTGAGCTTCAGTTTATTCAAGACAATTTTACTTCAAAATTTATAAATTTGTTATTTTAACGAAATTGACTTTTATTAAGTCACTTTTAAAGTACAACTATTAATTAAAAATAAGAAAATAAAAATTTGATGAGAAAAGAGTGTTAGAAATAAATTTTCAAAATTTTGCGTGCAACAAATTATTGCTTATATTATTGTTCATCTACATTTCTTTTTTTTTGAGGTGTTTTTGTTAAATTTTAGGTAGTTTTTCTGAAATTTTGAGAATTTCAAAAAAATCTAGATCTAAATGTGAATCGTACTTCAAAAAGTTGCTGGTGGAAACTTTTAGATAAGTATTTTCAAACCAAAAACTGTTAACAGAAAAAAAATATATTATTTTAAAAATACTAGCTTCTTCACTTTACTCAGTATTCAAAAATGTGTCCTCTAAAAAGTATCACGTCAAAATGTTTTACACAATTTTGCAATCATAATTTTATTGTAACGTAATTTTATTGTATCCTATAATTTTCTCAAAAAAGTTTTATTATTACTGAATATTGTCCACTAGCATTAAACAATATTTGGGAAATATGTTTATTTATCAACAATAATTAACTAAATCAATCTTTATAGAATGTTAGAAGTCCATAAAATACTCCAAATGGTTTAAAAATCTCTTTCACATAATATGTGATTGTGGTTTTCACAATAATTAGCAAAATAATTATTAGATAAATGACAGAAAAAAGCAAAAATCTGAAAATATGCTCTAAAAACTTTAAGTATTGCATTCCTTTTAATATAAAATAAGTGATTGAATAAGTGAAGAATGCATTAATAGTTTACTCTTATATTTTCAAGTGCTACAAAGAAATATGCAAATAATATAAGTCTCGAACAGTCAAGCCTTAGTTAGCAGGACATTTTTTTTGGGGACCAGTTTTAAGGACTTCGCTTTTTAACAAATACCACTGTAATTGTCATTACATGAAATCAGTTGTGAATTTAAAAGTAGAATGCATGATTTTAATCTCATGGTATTAATGTGTTAATTTTTTTAATATACATTTTTCAGAACGAAAAAAGAAATTGAAGGATGGAAAATTACGCACTGATGTTGCAGGGCAATCTGCATTTATAGAAACAACGCAATCTAAAGAAAAAGGTGAAAAAATTACATAATAATCTAATTAAAATAAGCTGTATAGTACAGTGTACTCATTTTTTTGTAAGTTTTGTTTTCATTTAAATTGCAAACCTATATAAAATATATTATTTCAATTTGAATTTTGATTCACCTAAAAATTAAAACTCAATAATATTTTATTCTGTCATTATTTGGAATTCGAGGTAAAGAACGACTGATTTTGTACAAATTGGAAAAATTTATTATTTTTCTCTGATTTTTTAGTAGTAAACCAAATATCGACTGCAAAATTACAAAAGCAAGACTCCACAAAGATTGCAAGATCTGCAGACAGTAAAGATATATTGAAGAATTATGCTACCGATGATAATTTGTTCAACATAAGTAAGTAAATTTCTTTTTCCAAAAATATTATCTATTCTAACCCAAGTCCGCGTAGAATTGTTTGAATATGAAAACCGTCACAATCACATGTTGAGAAGTTTACTCTCAATAAAAGTAAATTTGGTAAAATGAATAACAAATTTCGGCTAATTTAGAAAATTTGTTGTTTTTCTTTTAATTTTTTGTTACATTTTAAGTTCTTCTTCTTCAGTATTCAATCCTGAGATTGGTTTGTAGCAATTCTCCACTCTTCCCTGTTACTTGCCTTCCTCTTTGTCTCTTTATAAGAAGTACACCCTTGGTCTTCTATTATTTGTTGCATATAT
>JAIPRM010012463.1:0-12099 GCA_025469315.1 Stegophylla sp. TES_Ste_2020 | reverse complement strand
AAGTATTTAAAATACCATTCAAAATACTTCATGCTGAAAGTATTTAAAAAGTTATTCAATACTTAAAAAAGTATTTGAATACTTTTACTCAAATACTTTTACTCAAATACTTTACAGGACTGCTTATTATACAAATTTGATCATTTATAAGAATAATGAAATGCACATAGATTATTCTTTTTTTAAATAGCAAAAACTATTATTGTTAAATGTTTATTAACTAAAGCTCTGCTCAGAGTAGTTTTATTGAAGGAATGATTTACCGTTTCTTTAGAATTTAACACACCCACCAAGAATATCCCAACCGATGTGAGAAGAATACCTATTGTGCGATGTACGTCCATTTTTTTTATTTATTCCTGTTTAAAAAAAGATATAATATTAAAACGTACAAATAATGTTTCTCTCTTATAATAGCGTACTGAAACAATATTTGATACTATCTCACGTTATTTTGGTAGTCGCTAGTGCATATCAACAGTGTCACCAGAGAGGGTTAAACACTATCTTTTGGATAAGTGAACGCTGTGTATGTGAAGGAGTCTACTCGACTTTGGAGAAGTTTTCAATTAATTTTTATTTATTTATTCAAACGCCCTTCGATTCTGCTGAAAAATCCAAACCATTTTCCTGATAAAAATGAATAACAGATGACTACAAATATTTATTCAGTTCTCCCTGTACACATATACTTCGTGAAAACATATATTTTTTCAATTTCAGTTTTAAATCCGTCACGTTCAAACGAGGACGACGGATTTCTTCGTGTAAACGTTTTTACGACTCGGTTTCATTTAAACATCGGGATTATATTCCGCTTAGAGATTCTGAAACGTTCCATCTGCGGTGCTCCCTCCCTGCTCGTCACGAGCGTCGTTATATTTACCGTTATTCGATGTTCACAAATTGATTATTTTTTAAATATTTCCCATTATAGATACATAAACCGTTTCGTGAACTGTTATCCAAACGGATTAGTATTGTTCGCCGGGAAATCGGATTAATGACATAATATAGGATTACTTTAAATTGATTGTACCACCATAAATCTCTAATACGGCCCTTAGCCGTGTATCGAATAATTTAACTCGATTATTTAAGGACGGTTCCGTTTTTAAAACGTTACATTAAATTAATACCGCAAGGTTTAATAATAAAATTACAATACAGTAAAACGTGATTCCGAACAAATCGTTGCGCGCATAGGCGTCACTAAGCGGTATCGAGGGGTACCTTTACTACCCTGAAAATATTAATGAGATAGCGAGACTATAGATATGCTATCCCTAAAAATAATATATATATATATTTTGAAATTCAACGTCATTTAAGCGTTAATATATACGATTATTTCATAATTTTAAATTAAGGAATAGTCTGTCTATTTGTTCCCTAATTTGTTTCCTTCTCGATATTATGATACACTTAAAAATGTACAAATGTAAATTCTTTACATTTTATTACCTAGTTATGTGTTAAATCGAACCGAACTTCAAAAAATCTAGGAAGGCTACAAGTGATATAACTGTTTTTTTTTTTTTTTTTTTTTTTTTGAGGGATCCAGCCATCCAAATTACACCCATGTGTAAAAACTAATAATATTGCAGAAATACATTTTTATACTCCTAAATAATTGCTCTAATATCACGCCAATAATTTATATTTATACCATTTATATTTGTGAAGTGGTGCGCGCGTTTCGGCAGTGTAATACTATTGGAAACGGCATCGTCGTCATTAATTATATCTTTGACGATGACTAAGAGATCAGAACTCAAAAGTACACTGCATTAACTCTTTGAAGGGCAGACATTTCCAATGAAAAAACCCTTCAGGGGCACATAGTGACATAGTAATTAAATTTTTTGTTTGATGAGTATTGTTTTAACTTGGCTATTTAAAGTTGAAATTAAAAAAAAAAAAAAATCAAACATATTTTGCCAAATAATCTTTGAAAAAAGTGGTTAGTCTTACTAACCACCGCCGTGAATGTTCAACGTAATAATTTTACTAAACAACATTGTATTATATTATATAAAAAAAAAAAAAAATGATTTATTTTATTACATTTCTTTAATATTTTATAATTCAAAAAATTAATAGGTACCAATAAAAATTCTGATTTCTTCTTTTGAAGTGGGAGTAAACAGTTTTCCTACTTGAGTTGCATAAAAATTAGTTTGGAAAACTATATGATCAATAATATGATTATCAAATAGTTGACAAAAAATATTATAGGGGGAAATTTCATCTAAATTTTGAAAAATTTCATGTGGACCACAACTTATATTTTCTTCAAAAGGTTTAGGCATTGATTGATTTTTACTCCATTTTGGAGGATTATATGGAGTGATAGGAATTTAATACTGAAGAGGTTCATGTATACATAATGGTGGAGCTTTTGGTCTTATTTTTAAAATTGATTATTGACTAGTTGAAGTTTTCTGAAAATTCTGTTTTGTGATTCTAGGTTTATGAGATGAACTCTGTGTATGAGTATTCAAAGTAGACCAAAAAAATATATATTTTTTTGTATTAAAAACTATGTACATAATATTCATAAAGATATGAATAATAATTATCAACTTCCTAAATGTATTGATGTGGCAATATTTCTTTCTTTATCATCTGATTCACTTGAGCTAGTAACTGATACGTTGGGAATGTCATTTGGGTTGTAAGTTTTGTCATTATCAGAATCATCATCACTTTGTTCATATTCACTCTCACTACCAATCGGTATATCTTGTAAAAGTACTAATTCAATTTCATCGACATTTAAAATAGACATAACAGAGTAAAAGAAAATATTAAATGGTGTAAAACTATATTATAGAAAGCAATATAAATAAATAATAAAATTGTTTTCAATAGGCGGTGGTTACTGCTGTTGATCACTTATAAAACATTTAAAATCTTTAAGATAAATTAAATTAATATTTTAATTGATTATAATAACAAGTGTAATATGTAACAATTAACAAGAATAAACTATAAACTAAGGTAAAACAAAAGAACATTAACAAAAAATTTGTTTTTACCAATTTTTGAAAAGAAATGATAATAAATATTAAATACGTTTTTCACTACACTCAGGAAATTATAACTGTTAACAAGCATGCAAAAATGAAAATCAAACAACAGCGCCATCTAGTGGTATATACTATATGATATTAGATGGTTGACACAGATAACCACCGCCAAAAAAATAATAAAATTACTTTTCCAAGTGGTCATGTTCACTAACCACCGCCCCTCAAGTGTCATGAAATAAGTGGTTGATAGACTAACCACCACCCTTCAAAGAGTTAACGTACAACAACCACTTGAAAATTTTGACCTAGTTGAATTTTAATTATTCTTATACCCGCAGATACGTTTTTAATTAAAATTATTTGAGATTGGTCGAAAGCGTTTTAAGAAAGTTAACGTGCTTAGGGAAGAGGCCTAGGCGTACTTATTACTTACCCATACACAGGTAGCTACTAACTAAGGCGTGGTATACCGTCATTTCGACGCATCTACATTTCGATGAATGTCAATTTAACGCATTTTAAAATAATTATTGAAGGCTATATGATTTTTATGTTATAATACTAAAGAACTATTTAAATACTATAATTCTAAAATTGGGTATATATTTATATAAAAATAAAAATTAAATCAATTTAAAAAACTATTTTCATACTATAATTCTAAAAGTAGGTATATACTCGTATTTATATAAAAAATAAAAATAAAATCGTTTTGTAAGTTAAAAAATATATATATATAGTCCTACTTACAGATTTTTTTTTTCAAAAATGACATGACTAAAACAAATGATTTAAATACAATATATTATAATATAATATACGAATAACATAAATATAATGATATCGATAATTATTATAAAATGCGTCGAATTGACATTTGTCGAAATTGCACGCGTCGAATTGTCTTGCGCTGAAATGACCGCGTCCATTTGACGCGCGTCGAAATGACGTAGATTCCTAAGGCGTGACCTGAGTTAACTGGATCACCCTTAACATTTAACTGGTCACCCCAAATGTTTTATTGGTATAATTAGACTTATAGTCAAATATTCATGAAAATATATCACTATAAAAACATACATGTTGTTAGTAATAGGTATTAGTAAAAAACAAATTAATTTAGAAAATTATTATGATTTAATAATATGTTATATTTATATTTTCAATATAAAGATTCATAGTGAAGCTTCAAATACTATGTGATTATAATAATTTTCAATTAGGCTATATTTAACAAAATGTTATTTAATAATGTCAGGTACTCAATATCTGTTTGAGAGTGCGTGCCTGTGTGTGTGTGTGTGTGTGTGTGTGTGTGTGTGTGTGTGTGGTGTGTGTGTGTGTGTGTGTGTGTGTGTGTGTGTGTATTTATTTTTATAAAATAATAAATCGTCAACCTTACTGTAATACTGTAATCAGTGTAATTGGTATTTTAGACTTTTTATGGGAATACTAAGGTTTTAATCTATTTATAACATTAACTTAATTTTTCAATAACACAGTCGAATAAAATTCTCAATTTTTTTTTTTTCAAATTTCCACTCATAATCTAGTACTATTAATTATTAATAATAAAGTAGCCCATGCCTATTTTTATTTATAGCATTTAATATTTATAGTGATTTACCCGTACTTTATCCAATTTTTTTCAATCAAAATCTAAAATTTTTAATTATTCGACCGTCAAAAATTTTCTTAAACCAAAATAGTCGCTATAAAATTCTTCTTCTATGTACTAAGTTTCATAAATATAGGCTGAACCAATTATTTTTATGTGCGTTTAAGTGTGTAATTTTATGTAAAACTAATGAATTCTGACAAAATGCTAATTTTAAACGGTTATGAAAAAAAAGTTGCCTTACGATTTTTGAGATTTCTTCAGTACCGTTGGTACCTAATACATATGTTTGTATTAAATTTGCAGGTCTTAATATCTATACATTAAAATTCGAAGAAATAAAAACTTACAAGAAATGAGAAATATCCATTTTTTTCAAAGTTTTGTACTTACCTCAAAAGTGATCAAATGTTTTTGAAAATTTTATGAGTTATGTACTGACTACTTTTAGTAGTTGGTGCAAATTTCAAGTTTCCTATCTATATTATTCTTTAAGTTATAACTAAATAACTAAAATGGATTTCATGATAATATTTATTTCGGTATTTCCAGTAAATTTTCCAGAACTTTTTCTGGTTTTTTTTTTTCAATCAAAACCTTATAAAATTTTGAATTGTTTGTCCGTAAAATATTTTCTTGTACCAAAATATTCGCCGTGTAATTCTCTATCAATGTACCAAGTTTTGTAAAGATCGGACGCCTTAATTAATTTTAATTAATACCACGTTCTTATCTACCCTGTTTTTTTACCCTTTAAACAGTAATTAATTATGTTTTTATTAATATTTTAATTCAGTTTTCAAAATAAACGTAATTTATCTATCATTAAACCTTAGACGTCATTCAAGTTCAGTAAATGCAGAACGGCAGAAAATAATATACTCATGATAGAGATGTGTCGATAGTAATAGTTGTGTACACCTCATCTAAATAATCCTGGCCATTAATCTACTATAATAATATATTGTATGTGTATGAGTCAACTACGGACGGACTTAATTTACTATTACGTCGATAAATATTTGTTTCAGATAAATTATTGCCACGTTATGTGGGTATCATAACATGCACCACGTTTTTTTAACGAGAAAATAAGTATTAAATTTTTTTTTTTTTTTGATAAGGTAGTCAGCCTTGAAAAATGGTTTTAAAAGAATGTTATCGCAAACTGAAAGACGTACACGGTAAAACATGTCGCCTTGTGTTTGTCACTGATGTCTGATCCGTACCGTAGAGCTAGAAAACGGTATTATCATAACATTATACTTGTCAAAAAATGATTGAAATAGATAACGGAAAACGTAACGAAAAGTACCTAGTATAGATATGCTAATACTAAAACATAATAATAAACAAAAATAATAAAAAATAATTGTAAAAATTAATGATAAACAAAAAGTGTGTACTTCGTACCTCGGGGTTTTCTTCACTCCTCGAGTGAGATTCTCTTGTGGGATTATTGAATTTTAAAGAATTAATTAATCATTTTTAAATAAGGAGATTCTGAGCGGAGCTTCACTTTATTCTAGACAAAATGTTTCTCATATTATTGTTCATCTATGTTTGAATTTTCATAAAGTTTAGATCAAAAAAAATAATAGTTTCCGAGTCTTTTTTTGTCAAATTTTGTGTTGTTCTCCTAAAATTTTGAAAAAAATAATTAAGAATTTCGAAAAATAACCTCTTTAAAGTACCATCTTAAAGCATATCTGGTACAAAAAAATTGCTGGTCGAGACAAATATTTCCATACGAAAATGTATTTACAGAAAAAATATAAATAAAAAAAATACAACATTTTTTTCCATATTTTTGAGAATTTTCTCGCGTAAAATGTTTTCCATATTATTGTCTATCTATGTTTAAATTTTCACAAAGTTTTGATCAAAAAATGATGGTTTCCGAGTCTTTTTTTGTCGTATTTTTGGTAGTTTTTCGACCCAAAATAATTGAGAAATTACAAAATATTAAATTATTTTAAATATATTTCTGTAACTAAAATTGATATGTCACTGTAAAATAATATAAATTTCATTAGAGCTCATATTTTTTCACATTCACTTAATATCCACATTCACTTCACTATACACTCTTAATTATAACTTACCAGTAAATATTTTTGATAATAAGTTTAATAATTCAAGTCACGTAGGGATTGAAACAAAATTACGATTAAATGTTGAGTTTAATGTTATAAGCATAATTTGTTTTTTCTTTCTATAAATTTGCAAACACAGTAAAGCTTGTTTTTTCATTTTATTTACACTTGATTCGATAAATTTAGAGCATTTAACAATTCTGCGAATCTACAAGATAATCTGATATAAAAATGAAAGGATTAGGTATATTAAATCGAATGACGTCGTTTTAATTATTTTTTTGTATTATTTACTTACATTTTTAACAGACATATTAATAATAATAATAGTTTAGAGATGAAGAATTTATATAATTATTAAAAAATTTAAATTTTGCCTTCCCAGCATGGTCTGAACACGCTTATGATATACATAGAGTTAGTACATATGCCAAATATACGTAATATAATAGGATGTAATAAATCTAAATAATAAATATAATAGAATTCATATACAGACATAGACGTTCGGAAAGATGGGGAGAAGAGGTGCATTTGCCCCTCTCGAGACTTTTCTAAACTATTATAACTGTACACTAATAGATAAATATTTCGTTGCTGTTCTGACTGTATGGGCTTATATAAATTTTATATAGTCAAAATAATTTAAAAAACAGCACATTTATAATAAAAACATTAAGATTTTCATGGTGATAGATAAATAAGGCTCTTGATTTGTAGAATTTTTTCTGAAAATTTATTTCACTACTAATTCACAGTTCTAACGATGACATACAATTCTGACGTATTTTATGACACTGTACTTTTTGGTATTCAAATTATTATGCCCCTCGCTGAAAAAATTCCTGAGGTCACCGGTGCGCAGAGAGGTTTATTATAGATGGTAAAAAGTTGTTAGGTAATGTTTAAGATTTAAATATAACGTTAAACATGAAAAGTTAATGACATTATTCACTCCCCAAATAGCGGTGAACGTGAAAATAAATATTATTTAATTTCCTGACAATGATAAACGTAAAAAATTAATAATCATTAATCATAAACACAAAACAATTTATGGCGTTAAAAACCGTCACAACGTTAAACGGATTTTTTTTTCTCCTTTATTTTGAAACTGGCCGTGCCGTTCTTCCGGAACAACGACGACAAACGCCGCAACGACAATAAACGCGATAACAATAATAATAATAATGGACGCGCCGCCGCCGAGTCTTCTGACTCATCGCTCGTCAAACACCGCGACACCGATGATTGGTCCGACGGTCGTCATTATTGATTTTTGTGGATAGAACGTGAAAAAAAAATGTACATCATATCGCACTCACCTTTAGATATGACATAATAATATTATTATATTTACGCCGCCGTCATACGTATCGTCGAATATTTCCCCGTCGTCTCGCGTATTGTTTGTTCTCGTCATTTACGTTTGACAACTGTGGTGACTTTTTCGCAAAAACAGTTCGCCGGTGTACTATTTTCGTCGGAGCGTAGGGGTCGACAATAAACCCCAAAAAACAAACAAATTGTCCCGAGCCGCAACCTCGCGTGTACACTCGTCAGAAGTGGTGCATCAAATGGATCATACGCGCGGGTCTAGGTAAATAATCGAATGCCCAATTGAAGGGTCAAATTTATCGGGTAGATTCGAATTGCACTTGTTTTTAATTGAATTTTGGATTAAAAAACAAAGGGTGAAAAAAAAGTGGTCGAACTGCACTCAGGTGAAAAGCAGGTAACAGGTCGAACTGCACTCGAATCGAGAATGGTGTTTCAAATAACAATATTCAAAAAATTAACTTAATTTAAAAGAGAATACATAATAGTTTAATATAAAATATATAAAAAAATTTCTCTACAATTTGCAAATAAATGTGTTCAAACAAATAGCTGGTAATAAAGCAAAAAAATGATAGGTTAATACTCAAAAATAATAATAATAAAAAAAAAAAAAACCTATTTTATTTAGTTACTAGCTGGTATAGTCAGCTTCACCTGGCATTCGAGACTATTTTATAAAAAAAAGTGAATTTGAAAAACTACTTTTTTCTTATATTTAACATTGAATATCGCTGTACATATTTCTATTGAGATTATAATACTTTGTATTTTCACACTTTGTGAACAATACTTTTTGTTTTTTGGTGAGGCGTATACACATATGGAATTTTTTTCCAAGTAACAAACTAGAAAAGCTTTGCAGTTATTTATTTTTATTATTAACTAATTATTTACTGACTATATCGGGCTAAATTTATGCCTAAAACCTGCTCTTTGATGTCCTCATTAAATAAATAAAAAAAAAATTAAAGAAACGAAAAATAAATAATTTTTTCAATAAAACGATTCTGAACAAAGAAAGATAATAATATAAAAAATAAATGAGAAAAAAAATGTTAGAAAAGTGTCCAAATTTTTTTTTCACATTTCCAAAATTTTCTTGCGCCAAAATCTTTCTTATATTATTTTCTATCTATGTTTTAATTTTCATATAGTTCGGATCAAAAAATGATGGTTTTCGAGTCGTTTTTATCAAATTTTGTGTAGTTAAAAAAAAAAATTGAAGAATTGAGCATAGAGGAAAATATATTAAATGCACGCTATAATATTAATCCGAGATTACTCATAAGCACTCAAGAAATACATAATAGTTTGAATAATACATTATTATGTAAATATTTACTCGTAATACTGAACGTTTTATGACTTTTATGATAGTAAATAATGTAGATACACGTTTGATCATTTTTCAGTGGTGAATTGTTTAAAACTTTTTATGATACATAACATTTTGAGTAGATTGAAAATCAATTAAATTTAAAAAAAATTGTTATAATTATTATTCGTACAAAAAACTTATTTTTCTGAAGTTTTTGCAGCAATTTCTAATTAGGTAGCTACGACACTACTCGTACAATTGATTTATGTATCTCAGTTTACCTATGACCTTTTAAAAACTGCGACTCGGTTTATTTAATTATGTAAGTTTGGGACTCAGTTTACAAACTCCAGACCACACGTCAATTTTGACGTTTAATTATTGTCATTTACTTTTTTTTATTGTTATTAAATTTTGTTACTTGAGGATAGACGCCATAATGAAAACGAGATACATAAAATATGAATTTACTACATAAATTATGAACCTTTAGAACAAGTTTTAAACTTTAAAGATCTTGGTGTTTTCCTTGATACTAAACTGAAGTTTGATACGCATATTAATTATTATTAAAAAAAAATACATTTTTCATCAAATTTCCCTGTGGTGATTTCGAAAACTTTAATGCGTTAAAACTAATCTATACTTCTTATTTAGGTCCCCTCTTAATTAGTGGCGTAGTCAGGGGTGGTTTTAAACCTACCCCCTTGGCCCCAAAAAAATGGTATCATAGACTTTTTTATTAAAATTAATGCTACTAAACTACATTTCGTAATATTTTGTGATATCGTAATTCAAGATTTGTTTTATTTATTTAATATGACGAAACTAATATTAATTAGTTTTAATAAGTATTAAAATTGAATAGAAAGGTTTTTTTTTATTTTGTATTCTTACCTGGGTATAATGAATGTATAGGAATAATAAACATTCACGGTTATCTTTATTCGGCTAATCAAAAATGTGTTATTCAATTATATTTCGGATTACAAAATACATTTAATGTATTATTCGAGTGCAACTCAATGGCGCGTTTACAGTTTTACCGCTTTGGGGCAATGTATTATAGAAATGAGCAAAAGCAAAAAAAAAGTATCATTCAATTCCCCCCCCTCCTTTAAGTAATTCCTGGCTACGCCACTGCTCTTAATTATTGTTTACTGTGTGGTCTCCATGTTTTCTCAAATATAAAACTATCATTTATAAAAATTGTTTAAAATAAATTATTATGTTTTCTTTGCTACCTTTGTAATAATTTTTGTATTCATCATATTTCTTATACTCCGATTTTGGACCTTTTAAACATGGATTCTCTTGAATTACATAGAATGAAACTTGATATATGCTTTTTATATAATGTTTTTCACAATTACAATGATTTACCTGAGTTTCTTAGTCGTCTATCGTTTTTAGCATCGCAACACATAGCTCCATTTAATACTCCTTTTATATTCTCTCTGATCAATTTAATATCAGTAAATATTCTCGTTTAAACAATACTTAAATCGTACTTTACGTACCTACCAAGTTAAATGAGACTACTAATTTAAGTTTTCACTATTTTATTTTAAACTCATTATACTATAATCTATTATTCTTGTAAATTATTAATAAAAGATAAATTTTAATTAATTTGTTATCTATATAATATGTAATGTACCTGTACTATATATTACTTAACACTGTGAATTTAATAATACACATTTAATTGGATTGTAAAGCCGTTAAATTCAAATAAATAAATATATTTTACTACGGTTTATATTACAATACAATTTCGTAAAATATTAATCACTTCTTATTCTAAAATTAATAATCGAGTTAAACGAAATTGCAGTACCTATATTCCAGTGGCATTCAATCTTTTTTCACTCCACTTCATACCCTCCCAATATTTTGGCTTTTTTAACATCCCAACAGTAAATCAGATAAAATACTTAGACATAATAATAATAACTAGGGCAGAGAAGTTATAGGATTCGCATGTTTTTTTTTGAGCCTCTATTTTATAGCAAACCATGATATAAATATAATTCATAAGCCCCATAAATGAAATATTTATTTTTTTTTTTGCATATTTTTGCATATTTTAAACATTTAAAAAAAACTGCATATTTCGTTATTTTGTGCATATTTCATGCATATTCTACACATTCATACATTAAGGGAAAACTTGCTCGAATTTAATTAATTAAAAACTGTATGGTATTATTTTATTTGTAATATATATAAATCACACACATATATATTATATACTATTTATTATATTATATTATTAAATCTAAGATTCAAGATTCAAGAAAACTATTCTGGCTGCTGACAATCGCCGATCATTCGACGTAGAAAATATTTTTAAAAATCCGGACATCTTCGCACAATGGGTGTACTTCGCAAGACGGGTGATATTCTCTTGACGGGCGTATTAAATTTTAAAGAAACGATAAATCATTTCTTCAGTAAAACAATTTTGAACGAAGGAAGTTAATAACATAAGAAAAAAAAAAAATTTTGAAAAAATGTCCAAAATTATTTTTTACATTTTCAAAATTTTCTTGCGCCATAATCATTTTTATAGGATTTTCTATCTATGTTTAAATTTTCATAAAATTCGGATCAAAAAATGATAGTTTTCGTGTCGTTTTTGTCAAATTTTGGGTAGTTTTTTCCAAAAAAAACATTGAAGAATTGAGA
>JAIPRM010012462.1:0-12100 GCA_025469315.1 Stegophylla sp. TES_Ste_2020 | reverse complement strand
GAATCCGGTTTCAAAAAGTTATTGATCGAAACTTTTGGACAAGTATTTCTATACGAAAAAGTGTTAACAGAAAAAAAAAATAAATAAAAAAAAAAAAAATAAATAAACATCATTGTAAAAACACTAGCTTCTTCACTTTGTTCAGAATCTAAAAAAAAGAATATGTAAATATAAAAATTACGGTGGCTTAAAATGAGTTTAATGAATGACAGTCATTACGACCTACACTCATAAAACACATTATTTAATTCATTAATATTTTCTAAAAATAAATGATATTGTAACTCAGTTACGACACAAAATTAATAATTAGTAGTTATTCTTAAAATCAATCTTAATATTAATTTCAGTTTCTGAGTGTAGCGAAGATGCTAGTGTTTTTACAATGATGTTCATTTTATTTATTATTATTATTAATATAATTTGTAAAGACTTTATAATGAAATATTTGTCAAAGAGTTTCGACCAGTAATTTTTTGAATCACTATTCATCTCTAGATGGTGTTTTAAAAAGGTTATTTTTTAAAACTATCAAATGTTTTCTCAAAATTCGAGAAAAACTGTCCAAAATTTACAAAAACGCCTTAACAACCATCTTTTGTGATTAAAACTTTATGAAAATTTAAATATAGGTAGACAATAATTAGAGAAATATTTCGGTGCAAGAAAATTTCGAAAATGAAAAAAAGCCGATGGATATCTTTTTTTGTATTAGTTTTCTTTTCCTGTTCTCAGTTAATAGTGGGGTATAAAATTGGCTGAGTACAAAATAACTATTTTTGTTATACTTATAAACTTTGCAATTTTTAGTGAAATTATCTTATATAAACTGAAACTCCATACAGAATCATTTTATTGAAGAAATGATATATATATATAGTGTTTTTAAAATTGAACACACCCTCCATATACTACCCGAGAAACGAAGAATATCTATGGTGCAAAGTGTACTCGGTTTTTTAAATTAAAATTAATTCCCCACACCCAAGAACTACATGCGGTCATAGCACTGAAGCTGTGTTTCGATTTCAATAGCTTATTATTAACTTTTTTTTATTATTGTTTTAACAGAATAAATTAAAAATTTCAAGTGGTGATTTTAAATTGTAAGTCAGTTTTAATGATCCAAATATACTAAGAAAAATTCACGTTGAAAACATCTGGGGTAGGGGGGCTTAAGCCCAGAAGCCGACACCTTGGGTGAGCCCTATTTGAATTTATTTTACATAGATAATAATTTTCCATTTATTTAGGTTATATGTGAAAATTAATTATTATTATAAACTACGTTTTGATTGAATTTAAATTGTTTTGTCTCAGATTTTGTAGCTAGGTAAGGTTAGGCTACTTTATTTTTGAATAATACAAATCAAACGCAATAATACACTTATAGGTAAAGCTTGTGTTAGATATTTTAAATCTAGGATATTAATAATTATGAAGTATAAATATTTTTATTATTATTTATTAATAAATGCCAAACGGCAATTTTAAATATACACGGAATAATTAAAAAAAAAAAAGAAGGAAATACAACTCAATATAAAATGGCGATAAATAACTTAATTCTATGGTAATATAGTATAGTAAATCATTAAAAAATATTTAATTACATATTAATTTAATTAAACAAGTCATGTACGAAAAAAATATTTGTAAATTGGACGAAATTTGATAAAAGAAAGTACCGTGAAAATGAACAAAAAAAAGCAAAATAATTACATAACAAATTAAAATCGTTAAAAAATTCGAAGTAGAAGTTTCAAAATGGAAAAGCTTCATATTATTATAATCAGCTAAAAATGTGTAATTTCCTACAAATTCATAGTCATAAAAATGATAGCTGATAATTAACATAAAATTCAAACGTTATATTTTGTAATACAATATTTTTTGGTTTTAGAATTATCATGCCCCTCCCTGAAAAAATTCCTGCGGACGCCCACGCCCATCACCCATGCGGGGAAATTCTATGATCCACAAATCTAATTTTTATGCTCTAAACGGAATAATACATAGCGAGAATGACTCATTTATAGTTTGAATGAAAACCGTTAAAACCGAAACATCTCTACACTGAACTCCAGAAAGTAGAAATCCGGACATTTCTTCTTCTTTTTTTGGCTTTTACAACTCTAAGAGTTTTAGCCGCCAATACAACCTCGCGCCATCTATTCCTGTCAAGCACCATTTCCCTCCATGTGACTATTCCCATATTCCTTAGATCTTCTTTGACAACATCGATCCATCTTTTCCTGGGTCATTTCCATTCTAGCACTAGTTTAGTAGTATCGCTTTCCCCCCTTCTCATGATGTGTCCAAACCGTTGTATTCTTTGCCCTTTGATGAAACTAGTTACTGGTGATATATTAACCATGTCGAGCATTTCCTTGTTGTACCTTTTTCTCCAGCTACCTGTTGATTTATCGTAGATAGGACCGTAAATTCTTCTCCAAATTTTGTTCTTAAACGTCCTCAAGCGTTCTTTTAGTTTGCTTAGTTGTTTGTCCACGCTTCACAACCGTACGTGAGGGTTGGTCTAATTATCGTTGTGTACAACCGAATTTTGGTTTTTCTCGAGAGGCATTTGTACCTAAAAATTTTGTCAACGCGAAAAATGTTTTCGAATATCTATTTCCTTGGCCCTGTTATTTTTCGTACTCAGAGTTACTTGAAGATACTTAAAGTCTTTGACTTTTTCATTAATCTGTCTGGATTTTTGAAAATCCGGACAGTTACGCTTATCTTTTTATTACATTTTTTCTCCGACGTATTGTCAATTTTTCGAATATCATGCTGACAGTTAATACTAAACATCCGATCTAAGCCGAGCTAAGAGCTTTCAATCTGTATTCGTCATCCTGTAAGTAATAAATTGCGTCGACGGAAGAAAAAGTATGGACTAAGTTGTGCATTTTTTTTTTTTTTAAATGTTATAAAATAAAAATGCTCGATTTAAATAATGTTTTAGGACAAGACACGTTTACACTGCTCATATATTATACACGACACGGTGGCATGGCTCACTAGCGTGTCCGAAATTTCGCAAAATATGTAACTGAAATTACTTAAAAGTGGAGAAAAAAAAGCGTTTTAAAAATTGACTTGAACTCGATTTTTATACGAAAGTGATTTTTCATTATTTCGTACAAACCTAAAATATTAGCGCTCGAAAAAATACTCTGAATTATTAATTGCTCATTAATTATACAAAAAGCGTTAGTACAATACTTGTGATTTTTTGCTCTGAAATTAAACATAACCGTTTAGAGTTTAGATTAGGTATCTAAAGAGACATTAGTACTACAATTATGTATTTTTTATCCGGTAACGTACGTTTTTCCAAAGTTTTATATATGATAACAATGATAACGCAAAATTAGCAATTAGCACTGAGTGCCAAAACCACGAAACTAATTGGCATATTTTCGTAAAAATAAAATAAATTCAAAGTTATAAAAAAAAATACGTTCTAGATTTCAATAAATAATTAGTGTAACTTTCTTACAAAAAAATAATTTAAATAAAGCGTATTCTGAAAAAAAAAAACATTGACCTACGGAGTGTTGGATGTTACAAAATGATGTTTGTACCTAGTTTATAATTTTTACCAAAATACAAATCTGTGTTCGGGTACATTGTACAAACAGACTGTGGTACAAGTAAGGTCAGGAATTATGCGCACTAACACGTTTTAAAATATGCACGCATTTTCTACACTTATTTTCATTAAATTATGTAAAATAAAGGTATATAATAGGCACGCGAATTAAAATATTAATTATTCATACGAGACAAATCAAAACAAGTTTAAAAATGTATAAAACCAATGTATTAACAATTTAAACGAAAATCTTTTTTGTTAAATAAAAAACAAAACTATGTTAACTAGAAGTAGAAAATATTATTTTCTGTATTTTATATTTTATTGTGTTTTATTAAATATTTGTAATTTGTATATGCATACAACGCAGGCGAATAAAATTATTACGGTTGACATTTAATCACTTCAATGAATTTGATCTGTGAAATGCAAAGAAACTTTTAGTTTTTATTCTTGTTTCATTCTTTGATATATACGGTTTAATTGTGTACAAATGTATAAAAATAATTTTAAAATATATATATATATATATATAATATATTTTTGAAAAATTATAAACTATTCACAATTATGAAAAATGTTTCAAATAAGCAAAACTAAATTCAGTCTCTTGAAGGCTCGTACTGCCAAAATATTTGTAAAAGTGGAAATCTAATTTTATAGGTACTCATAGATATCCATATTTAATCTATGTAGGTATCTAGGGTTTTTTTTGATTTTCAGATGGTCTCGGTACTGCGCATGGGGGACACAACTTGTATTTTTTTTTTAAATAGAAACCCCTATATTTAATACCATATTTGGATAGGCCTTTACTTTTTAAATAATTTTTGTCCTTTTCACTATGTCCTTAAATTAAAATCTAAATGAATCATAGTTATTTGAAATTTGTACTCCCAGATAACATTTTACCGGCTCGCACAGCCAAAATATTTATAAAAGTGGAAATCTAAATATATTAGGTACTTATAGATATCAATAAGCTGCTATTTTTCAAGTAATTTTTGTCCTTTTAACGTATTATAAATGCATGTAATGAATTACGAAAAGTTATTTAAGTTATTTCAACAGTGAATCAAGTAATAATTTGTAGCAAACTTCGTATAGAAATGACCATCGATTCTGATGTATGAAATCCACTAAATAATTTATTTGAAAAAAATAGTGTCCATTCTTACTTTCATAATAAAAACTAAAAATAGAGCTGTCATTTTTTTTATTCTTAAGTACGAAACTCTAAAAATATTTGATTACAGATTTCAAATAACAATAATTTATTTAGTTTTTAATTTAAGACCATAGAAAAAAATGACAAAAATTATTTAAAAAATAACAGCCTATTGATAGCTATTTGTACCTATAATTAGATTTCCATTTTTATAAAAATATTTTGGCAGTATGAATTTGTAAAATGTTACCCGGGAGTACAGATTTCAAATCACTAAAACTGATTAAGTTTTTGATTTAAGGCTATAGTGAAAAGGATGAAAATTACTAAAAAAAATAACGGCCTATGCAAATATGATGCTAAAAATAAGGGTTTCAATTAAAAAAAAAAAATAAAGTTGTGTTGCGCATGCGCAGAACCGAGTCTATCAGAAAAACAAAAAAACCCTAGATACATAGCTGACATGGATATGTAAGTAGTTTAACAAATGACATTGTATATTATGTCATTTGTTTTTTATGAAAAAATAAAGCATGCAAAGGGGCTTATGTTTTCCTCAATAATTAGTTCCGATAAAAACAAGTCGAAAATATGTTAATAAATTAGGTCTAGATTTAAGTGAGCCGAGCGATCTGGAATCTTCAAAACGAATTATCATAATATTAACAAACAAGTATAATTTGGAAGGGCGAATGTGGTAATATTTCAGAGGCGTGTTTTTTGCCCGCGTTAATGAATGTGACATAAATAAAAGGAACGAGTACAGTGCATCGACTAAACCGCACTGGAATATTTAATTAATGTAATTATTATTATAAACCTTAACCTAGACTACTATTCAATATACGTTTTTGTTTTTTCCAACCAAAAGGTAACCACGGGGAGACAAATATGTCAGAGTTAGACGCACGTTTTGTCACACGCGTATCTCTATTCATACGGGTTTCTGTTTGCCGTTAACAGAGTAAAAAAAAAAAAAAAAAGAAAAAAAAAAGAGAGAGTTAGAAACATTAAGCTTTTAACAGCGATTTAGCCGGTAAGTACCGAATATACCTATTGTAAAAATGGATTATATTATTATAACGACGTTCGTTAGCGAGCAAACGAAAAACCGTTTAGCGGCAAATCGTCTCGTGATGATTATATCAGAAATTACGGGGTGGCAAAAAAGCGCCTATCGATTATTACACACAGAGAAAAAAAAAACCAATTCCCCTTTTAACGGTGTCACCCCCCGATGTCGTTGCGGACGGTTTTCACTCTGTATTTATCTACGCGCGCAAAGTATATAATATTATGCTCCGAAATTAAACGAACGGTTTCATGTTATATTTGCGGTGTTCAACTGCAGTGTGCGCGAGTATGCGACCGTGAGCACGACCACGCTACGTCACGTAATAATAATAATAATAATAACACGACGACGGTCGCGTAAAAAAATAAAAAATGCGACGTCCGGAAAAATATAATACTGCTGTTCGTGTCCCCGAAATTGTACTGTTTACGACGTTTTTACGTTTACGACCGAAAAACGAGTGGAGTTCGCCGCTTTCAAAATGTAAATCGATTAAAACGAGATGGGTTTAATGTACAATTAACAAAAGCGCGGTATTAATGCGTTTAAATTGGATTCGATTTTTCATACGTGTAATACACACACACACACACACACACACACACACACACACACACACACACACACACACACACACACACGCATCACATCATATCACATTACATTTATATAAATATATATGCTGAACCCGTGCACTTCGTAGCCCGTTAAAAAATTGAAAGATGGTCCGTGTTTTATACGTCATATTATTTTCTGTAACCAATGGCAACCCTATACAAACAACCAAATGCCTATTCGAAATTTTAAAATCTCTGTATTAGCCACCCCTTTAGAGATTGAATTTTAGAAATTTTCTTTCGTAAAAACCTTCTCCTGGAAATTACGAACATCTTAAAAAAAATTTGAGCCAAATCGTATCAGCAAATGCAATAAATTTAATTTTATTAATAATTTTTAACCCTTTTTTCTCTTGAAAATTGCTGCACTACAGCAGTAACGTTTAATTTTTCTTTTTTTAGAACTCAAATTTTCAAATTTCATATTACTATTAAAGTTTAAGACAATAAATTCAAAATAATCATTTTGTGAGTCTAATTTATTAATGTGATTTCATAATATTACCATTATTATGACGCAATAGACAAAATTATAAAAAATATTTTCAAAAAAAAAAAAGTTAAAAATTATAAGTAGAGCAAAAGTTATTGCATATTTTGTCGAATATTACTAGGACGCCCTGTATATCGTTAAAATATCTCATACATATTTTCGTTTAGATATCAATTCCGTTGCAGGGTTTGTGGCAAAACACAAAATAATGTACACTTGAGTAATGATGCGAAAAATGTACTAATAAAATATACACAAATCGAATTCTGATCAGTTAACTCGAATCATTTATGTAAACAGAGGCATTAGGGTTACGTATAGAAATAACAAAAAAAAAATTCTATAATATCGTTGTGCCTATATTCTGATAGAAATTAACAGTTAGAATTCATCAATTAAAACAGTTTGGTAATTCAATGTTTTTTAAATTATAGTAACCTAAATGGCTAAATACCTATTACAGTTATTAATTAAAAAAAACAATAACACATATACTGATATTTAACTTAAAAATATGAGTATTAAGCATGCTGTTTGAAATATAAATGATAGTTTAAATTTAAGAAACAAAAAAATGTTATCAGAAGAAGAAAAATTAAAAAATGAGGGTTATGATTCAAAAAAGGTTGAAAACCACTGACCTAGATCATCATGAAGAGCGTTAAATGAATTTGACTTGATTTGATGGCATCGAGATTGAACATAGTGAATTAATAATAAATATAAATAGATTTAAAAAAGTAGAAAAATAAATTATTATGATAGAAAGTATGGTAATCAAAGAGTGATTTTATAGTAAGTCTTACATAAAATTGGTTAGAAGAAATTTGTTGAATGCAGTCAGAAACTTGTTTATGGTAAAAAAATTGCAAATATCTTATTTTTAGATTCTGAACGAAGTGAAGAAGCTAGTGTTTTTATAATGATTTTTATTTTTTTTCTGTGAACACTTTTTCTAATGGAAGTACCTGTTCAAAAGCTTAGGCTATCAACTTTTTGAAACCGGATATGTCTCTAAATAGTACTGTATAGAGGTCATTTTTCGAAATTCCTAATTGTTTTATGAAAATTTGGAAAACTAGCAAAAATTTGACAAAAAAAGCTCTGAAACTACCTTTTTTAATTTAAATTTTATGAAAATGTAAACGTAGATAAACAATAGTAAGAGAAATATTTTGGTGCAAGAAATTTTAGAAAATGTGAAAATGGAAATTTTTTCTGACACTTTTTTTTTCACTATTTTTTTTTTTGTTTTCTTTATTTATAAGATTAAAAAAAGTAAAGTAATGTTAAGTAAAGCAAAAATAAGTGAAGTATAGGCAAGAAAACCGGACATACTCACAAACTTCGCACCACGGGTATTCTTTGCTCCTCGGGTCAGATACTCTTGGTGGGTGTGTTGATAATGATAACTATTATTGTTCTTAATATTATTAACTTCCTTTGTTCAAATTTGTGTTATTGAAGAAATGTTTATATTTATCGTTTCTTTAAAATTCTACACAACCACCAAGAGTATCTGACCGGAGGAGTGAAAAATACCCGTGGTGCGAAGTATGTCCGGCTTTCTTCTTTATACTTTGCTTTACTTTTTTAAAAATTATTTTCTTATGCAATTTTAATTATTTAATCTGCCTAAAATTTTATTCCACTAAATAAATCTCACCACATTTATGTCTATCGACATTTCAAGTTTTATCAACATTCGCTCCATAAATTCTAACATACTGATAATTTTCAAAAGAAACATTCATTTTGAATTTGAAAATGAAATGAAAAAAATTTTATTTTTTTTCTGTAAACGAAGTGAAATCAACATTAGTCATGCATTAAGGGAAAAGTATTTCAATAAATGTTTGAAAATTCACAGCATAAAAATAATTAAAACAAGATTTTAATTTAAAACATACAATTAATTGAAAATAATTTGTATTGCTATATTGTAAAAGATATTTAGTAATGTAGGAACAATGAAACGAGTTCGTGGGATCTTTTTCTCTTAGATTTCAGCCAAAATAGTTTGTCCCGTTTTTTTTTTTATTTTATAAAAATGGTTACACTACTGCTTGTAAACAGTTACCTAGCCTTTATTTTTTATTTTACCACTATATGCAGTGCACAACATAATTAAATGAATGAGTAATAGTCGGGTCATTTCAAAAATGACATTGTTGCTCCTCCCACTTTGAAAAAAAAAAACAAAAAATGATATGGTCGCCTATGAACGTGTTTCGAACTGTTGTTAGATTTTTAACACGCACGCTAGGTACTTTATAAATTATGTAATGTATTTTATAACGAAACAATCTGGAATGAAGTTAATACATTTTCATGGAAAAAAAAAAATAAATGTTACACATATTGTACTGTTTTATGTCAAAACGGAACTTATAAACTCGTGAACTTATAATGTGGTACGTTTTATTATTTAAAACGCAAGAGAGATTAAATTTCAAACAGATTAAATTTCTAACAAGACAAAAAATAAAACCGTTTATAATAGTCGGTAATGTTTGTTTTATATAATATAATATATCTGTATACTGCCAGTATATTATTTTCCGAGTTTCCATTTAGTTTCCACTTTCCACTTAAAGTTTTATACGCCTCACACTATTTGCGCACAATGCGTTGTGTTTTACCAGATTTAATTTATGTTTACACTGGTTGTTGCGAGAAAAAAACATTGTTAACACATTGTTAAACAATATTCACGTAATCCACGAGGGGAACTTAGGGCGAGTAGGCCTAACGAGTACAACCCGTTCAATTCATCTTGGCCGATGGGTGACGTCGCAGGGTTTGTTCCCGATATCCGTTGAATAATCATTGTCAGTTATAGTTATATTATTATAAAATTAATTAATTTCATAGATGTAACCGAAACGTAATCAATAAAGAGTCATCGTTATTCGGTAAACATATTTTCTTAATTACTGCCGTAGATTTACACTGTTAAAATTTAAGTAGGTATTAAATTAACAGGGCCGGATTAAAGAAAAATACATCCAAAGGCAATGAATTTACCGGTGCCCCAGCCAAGGGAGCTCTTAGAAATTTTCACCGGAGGGGCTAATATATATATATATATATATATTATATAATAGGGTAGTTTTTAGCCATAGAGGTGAAATTTTTTTAAATTTTATTAATCTGGGATGAATTTTCATTTTTAGATTCTGAGTGGATTGAAGAAGATAATATTTTTACTATATTTTTTTTCGGTCACACATTTTCATGAAGAAAAAACTACCCAAAAATTTTGATTAGCGATTTTTTTCAAATCAGAATTTGGCTCTGAGGTCTAAACGGTACTTTAGTGAAGTTATTTTTAGATATATTCAATTTTTTTTTCCTGGAATTTGAGAAGAATGCCTTTAATACCTACTATTTTTTTAAATTCAGACTTTATGAAAATTTAAATATTGATAGGCAATAATATGAAGATTATATTAATCAAAGAAAATTTTCAATATGTGTTCAAATTTAAAACTGCGTTCAACATATTACAATTCATAATGATGGAAATAAATAAGATTATATAACATTATTAAATATTCTGCATGCAAATTACAAACAAAATTATTTAGGTGAAGTATTTACGAAAATTTTCAGTAAAGTTCATTACAAAAATCGAAGAAAAAAATATAAATTTTGATTGTGATAATTGACTTAGGCATTTATTTGGCACCTTGTAAAATTTAGCGCTCTAGGCAATTGCCTATACTGCCTATACGTTAATCCGGCTCTGGGTATTACATATTAGGAAATACGTTCCTATATTTTTTTGCAGTATATCGTAGTTTTCAAACCCCTGATATTTTAAAATCGTAACGGTCGCCGTCGGTCGAAATGAAATGGACGAGCTATACACGCATAGGGATGGGATTAACAACTCAGTGACACGAATCAGTTCACTCAAATGAGTTGACTCAGTGAGTCAACTCCAACTCCCAATTCATCAAATATTTTTTCGACAAAACATCATAAAAGCGCGTTTAGATAACTATTTTGTCATGATAACGCAAGTCTGACTCGCGTACTAATCTTCATAATATTTAGACGCCAGACAGCTGTCTGAATAGGGAATCACGACTCGCGAGCCCAATTCGCTGCGAGCCGCCAGACTCACTTATGTATAAGTCATAAGACAAGGGTTCTTAACCTTTTGAAGTTCGTGTCTCCTTTTATACTATTATATGGGGTCACGCCCCCCTTTCCACTACTATAAGATTGAATTATAATATGTTATATACAATATATATATATATATATAAATTATATTACATAAATACATTATTAATATTGGGTATTAACATAAATATAATAGTTCAATTATATTCTTCAGATTATTGAAAATAGTATTGTTAGTTGTTACACAATGATTACCGATAATCGCTACTTACTGACAAAAAAAAAAAAAAAATAATAAAACACAAAATATAGATAACCATAAACAACATTTTCATGTGGTTTCATGTGAATATTTTCACGCCTCCCCTGAAATTTTGTGTCGCCTCCCTAGGGGAGTGCACCCCCCAGGTTGAGAACCCTTGGTATAATTTCGATTCATGTTCTTTAAACGGGCTGCAACACGATAGCGCAATTTTTCCTTTTTTTACACCACGATTGCGCAAAAAAATTTCAACACGATTGCGCCACGATCCCTTTTTATCTGTTAAAATCACAACATTATTGCGCACCAAATTATATGTGTATATAGTAGTTTTTTTCTGTGTACAACTTTTCGTATAGAAATACTTGTCCAAAAGTTTCGATGAATAACTTTTTTAAACTCGATTCGCCTCTAGATTGTACTTTACATTTTTTGAATTTCTCAATTCTTCAATTTTTTTTTTGGAAAAAACTACCCAAAATTTGACCAAAACGACTCGGAAACCATCATTTTTTGATCCGAATTTTATGAAAATTTAAACATAGATAGAAAATCCTATAAAAAAGATTTTGGCGCGAGAAAATTTAGAAACGAAGTACACCCATCGTGCGAAGTATGTCCGGCTTTTTCTAGTTAGGTATATTGATAAATTTAAATTTTGACCATTGATTTTCTGTTGACTAATGAACTAATTACTAAATTTTATACATTAATAATTGTTATGGGGGGGGGGGCGACCGCCCCTTC
>JAIPRM010012461.1:0-12100 GCA_025469315.1 Stegophylla sp. TES_Ste_2020 | reverse complement strand
GTTATAATAATAATTATGAGGGGAGAGTTTGAAATACATTTATCATACTGTAATAATTAATAATTGATTATTTATTTAGAAAAAATATTTTTTGTCGCCCATTGAAAATTTCTTAAAAAATGCACTGCCTAATTATGATATAACACCACATTATATCGTAGTAGTATAATATTGTTATTATTAAATATTAATTTCTGAACCTCAAAGATATCATATCAAGCATCTACAATAATCGGTTATTCCAAAAATAATAAATTGGTCATATTTGAAATTCGCTCGGTGAATAGTACTAGGCTGATTAAGGAATTATGAAGAAAGTAAAGATAAGAACAAGAAAGGAGGGGGTGATCGCTATATCACTCCCCTCAAATCCTTCACTGTTTCAGGTATATAGTTGTGTAACGTCCAACCACAGTGGTTAGTGACTATTAAAACGTTTCCAAGACGTGAAATACACGCGAAACAAATTATTACGTCGTCGTCGTCGCAATACACGCACTCTCGTGCATAGGCTGCACGTGGAATTCAAATCGCAGTGTTATTTATTTTCGCGCCAGTCAATAATAATAGACAGGCATTGTTATCGTGTACATTTTTATTAGTTACCCGTGCATGTACAATGTACGTTCATGGTATCTCGTTACATGATTATAAACCGTTTTTTGTTTTGTTTTCTCATTACCTGTTGTGCATGCTGCAATGTACACTGCAGTACCTATATATATATACGTAAAATCATACAGTGATTTCGTAATAATTTCCTCAATGCCATATTACTACACGTATACAATACGTATATTATGATATTATAATATTTTGTACATATCTGTAGACTGCACGTCATGATCTACAGGGGTAAACGATAACTTATTGGTTCAGGGATACCGTAAGGGCGGGAGGGAAAGGCTCTAGTCACCCCCAATAGACTCTATTTTTATAATTTACCTACAATATCATTTTAGATTCTGAACGAAGTGAAGAAGCTTATGTTTTTACAACGACGTTTATTTATTTTTTTATTTTTTATTTTTCTGTAAACACTTTTTCATATAGAAATACTTGTCCAAGAGTTTCAACCAGTACCACTATAGAACCCAAATTACGCACATATGGCACTTTAAAGAGGTCATTTTTCGATTTTCTTAATACTTTTTCCAAAAATGGGGAAAATCTGTCGAAAAATTGACAAAAAACGACAAAATATGCAATTACCGGAATTTCCGTAAAATTGTAAATTACTTTTTAACATGACTTCTAAAATAATGCAGCTATAAACTTGAAGCTTTCACCAACTACTAAAAATAACTCGGGACCTAACTAATAAACACCGGTTGAATGATGATAATAGTTGAAAATGTCAAGTTTATTAGAGATATTATCGAGTTCATGAAAATCTTGTTTATAGCATTTCTTGCTCTTTTTACTTATATTTCTTTCAGTTTTATTTATTTTTTTATCTATAGGAAAACTGTTGACAAATTGAAAAAAAACCTATTTATTGAACTATGGAAACACAATTATTCACCTTAAATTTTTTATATACATACTAAACCGTGAAGTGTTGTTTTTTTTATTAATAAATAATTTAAAAATATATCTTTTTAAAACCAAAATGACAAAAGGTTATTTTGTAAATAAAAATCTATAACAATTAATTATTTATCCTTTAATCATTTGAAAATATAGTAATTAAATGATTATTTTTATTTTTGCCTAGAATTTATTATACTTTAGTTAAATTTTATTGCAAAAATTTAACCACATCCATTACATGTGTTTCTCTATCTGGTTCGAGTTACACTGCCTAATTTTGTTTATACCACGCATGCCTAATCGTAACATTAATAATCATGAAAGAATAAACGACTTTAACAATATTTCAATATTTGTATGCAAATCTTTCGATCTAGTTTTAGATAAATCATAGGCGATGACGCGGTGTTGTATAAGCAGTAAGATATAAAGCAGGCATTTGAAAAATTTTACGTACAATTTCCAATACTAATAAATTTAAATTTTTATGAAATAAATGTTTTCTTACTTTAAATATGCTAAATTATTGACATTTCATAGTAATATCAAATTTCAAATTTCACTACTTATGTAGCTTTAGTATTCTAAAAGAAAATATTCGTTTTTTTATACTTTAGTACTTTTATTATTGTGATGGGTTATCACACATTATCACTCACCCATATTCAACTTTGAGGGGATCGGAATTTACAGTATTTCAATTAAAATGTATTTTAGATTCAGATCAGAGCTCGAGTCAGCCGTCGATGAAACGGCTGATAAGACAAACGTGTTTCCAGAACAAAACTGCATGTTTTTCGCAATATTTTTGTATTCGACATTTTTTTTTCACCTCGTCATTCGTGATATCCGAACGAGAGAGGCCTGCTACGATGGACTGTTTTCGGTGTCAATAGGCAGCAAGAAGAAGTGGCGACGTCACTGGTGGATGTGGAGGACCGTCGTCGTCGGAGCCGCCACCCCCGACGGCAACCTATACACGCCGTATTCGATGAGGGCAGCAGGCACGCAATGTTGAATCTAGATAACTTTTTTTTTTTATCTAGATAATGATAGAGATGATTGAACTCAAATTTAACTAGATAAAGATATTAATAAGATAAAGCTAACTCCAATTTATCTAGATAAAAGATAAACATCTATTACCTAGATAAAAAACAGATAATTCTTTTTAAAATCTTTTTTTAGTTCCATTATTTTATACTTCAATATCATAATTCGAGTATAGATATTACAAATAGGTTTCAATGAAATATATAACAATTTCAAAAATCCAATAAAAAATATTATGTATTATTTTAATTACAATGTAGTGAATAAAACACATATGAACATATAATAATTTATTAAAAATAAAATTAATTTGAACTCTTTAATAATATAAATTTCTCTTTTTTAAATATACATAAAAATATATTTATAAAATATAGATATATAGATAATTAGGTTTCATTTATCATAATAATGAAAACAATAGTTATAATTATTAGTCTTTGCTTTACGTAATTTTTAATTGAGTAAATTTTATGTAAACAAACATAATATAATAATATTATAACTATTTAATAATTATATACTTAATTTTACTAACATAAAAATTGAAGAAATAAGTAAAGAACACAATTACTGAATAGTCCATAATATATTAATATCATTAAAATAAAACTGGTACATAGACACTGCATTTTATGTTATTTTACCATTGGGTCTAAAATTATTTTTAAAATTCGTAGTTCTTACAAGTCAAATATAATGGTATCAAAATTAAAACAATCTAATCCTCAATTTTAAAATAAAATTTATTCAGATAAATTTGCACAGATAAAACAATTATTTATCTTAGATAACTCTACAGATAATTCATGCATTATTTATCTAGATTAAATAAAATATAGAAATATATTCATCTAGATAATTTATCTAGATAAAATTATCCAGATAAATCCCAACACTGGCCGCACTTCAGCTACAGCTCAGCGGATGACCGGCAAGTTGTGAGAAGTGCAGCAGCGACCGAAGACCTCGGTGCAGCGATAGGATACCGCCGAGGACGTTCCCTCGCCAACACTGGTCACGCCAGTGTCGGCGCTAGGATTTGCGAGGCCTTGTGCAAATTATAAATGCGAAGCCTTTAGCTATGTGGAATATTAAAAAAATAAAATTGTAAGTTTATTACCAGTTTATCACCAATGTCTAGGATTCTTAATTTGAAATATTTCAATAAAATTATGAAATATATTTTTTTTATGATGTATGCGGATGACATATTTATTTGATATCGAGAAGAGAAAATTTATCAACCAGCTGATTATGTTACTAAAGTAGTGAATTTCCAGAAATAAAATTTACAATTTGACTGGGATGTAAATATTCTGGTACCTAATAACCTAATACTCACCAAAAATTAATTTGTTATTAAAAATATTAATACAGCTCTTATACAAATATACTATATGATTTTTTGAACAGGCATTTCTCTACAAAAATATTGTTTCCAGAAGAAGAAAATATAAAAATATGCACCATTGTAAAGTAACTAATTTTTTACTCTACATCGGAATCTAAAATTATATTTAGTTTTTTGTTTGCATTTTTTTTTCCTATCCAAAAGCTTCGATCAGCCACTTTTTGAATTAAAAATCGGTTCTAGATAGTACTTTATATTTAGAATTTTTCGAAAGTCACTATATTTCAAAGGGTTGTCACTTGTCGTTTTGATTGTTGGCGATTGTTTAGTCCGGTGTAGCCATAATAATCATGGTAACGTGGTAATTGTATAATAACTTACTGAACCTTTACTCAGAACCGTTTTATTGAAGAAATGATTTATTGTTTCTTTAAAATTCAATGTACCCACCAAGAATATCCCAATCGGAAAGTGAAGTATATCCATAATACAAAGTATGTCTTGCCGTTTTAGTAAGTACTGCAGTTTAGGCCTAAGTTTCAAGAAATTGATTTAATATATTTTATTACACTGTTTGTAACAATATTTAGATATTTATGGGGCAGTGTCAGTAATTTCCGAAAGAGAAAAAAAATCTTTTATAATACTTATGAGATTTTTCTTCTTCATAACCTATTTCATTCGTTACATGTAAATGAATAAAAATCGTAATATTTTATTAAAAAAAAATATTTCGGCGAGGGGGCTAAACAATTATTTGGGAGCTTTTAGACCCCCTCTCTAGTTACGTCTATGACGTGCATCTTTGATACGCAGCTAGTTTTTTGATACTTTCTAAAGTCGGTCGTTATTATTATTGGTTTTAAGGATCTGCAGTATTCACCGGTCCCTTGAATGTCGTCGTTATGAACCATTTCTGTAATAAAAGTGAAACTTACATCAGACCACCATTGGACTATTGGAGTGCGGTGCGATTGCGACGCGGTCGAGTATTATATTCACGGGAATGTGCGCAATGAGATTGCGGACGTGGTAAACAGATGTTGCTTTTATATTATCCATTATGCGCACGCATGTACACGCAAACAGACACATACGAGTGTGTGCGGATGTGTGACTGTGTGTGTGTGTGTGTTGGCCGCGGGAAAAAAAATTAATAAAATAAAAAATAATCCTAAAGGAAACGCCGATCACGGAGATGACGAGGGGAAGCGCGAGTAGCCCAGACATTCCACCGTGGTTTCTATATCTCGATCCGGCAAGTTGGCAGGTACCGCCCATCGCTCTCGTAGCAAATATAATATTTATTTTCGTTTTATATTTGTGTTGTACATTTATAACGTAGTGTGTAAACTTAATATTGTTTCACCAACCTAATCGTATCAGTGAACTAGTTTAGTACTGACCTACGTAAATATGAGATAAATCATATATATGAGAATATATGTGAGATAATCATAATTTGCTTGTTTTTTACATGAATTTCAAAAATATCATTTAAGAGAGTAAAAATCAATGAAAGGAAAAAAAATAAAAACTGAATAAAAAAATTAATTTTAAGTTTGATGGCAAATCGTTTATTTGAAAAAAAAAGCTATGTACTAGACATACGAGTAGATAAACTGAAATTTATTTTAAAAATATGGGATAAGTATATTATGAGGTACTGCAAAAACACTCAGACATTAGTATATCTACGCAAATTTAGCTTTCACAATCCAGGACAATACATACAATTATAATTTTAGATTCTTAATGGAGCAAAGAAACTATATTGGTTTTACAATGATATCTATTTTTTGTAAACAATCGTAAGCAATTCATCGTCTAATAAAAATTATTCAAAAGTTTTATCCAGCAACTTTATAGATCAAAAATTTGTTAAAAAAGTTTTATACAGTCATTCCACAGACAAAGATTTAACTCAAATTTGAGTTAAAATATTAAAATATGGCGTGACCTAAATTTTTATAAAATCAATTTTAATAACTCTAATTACTCATAAGTCATAGTAGGTACTAGAAACATCAAATGTTCACCAAATATGAAAAATAATACAGATTATATAATAAATACTAATATACACTAAAATTCAACCGTTTTTTGGATAAATTATACAGGGTGGAAAAAAGCATGGCAGTTCCAATGTTCATATGATATTCCTAATAAGAGCATCGAATAAAAACATACCTTCTTTTAATTTTTATTTCAATACCATTGGTGTTAAATGATTTCTAAAATAAAATATTAATAGTTTATATGATAACAAAAAAATATTGTCACCACTCTAAATTTTCATCATTTTAGCAGCACCGTGATGCGTAAAGAAGTTGAAAATGAAAAAAACAGCGTGACACTTATTTTTATCGCAGAATTTTGCAATAATTATTATTTTAATATTAAAACATGAATTAAAAATGTTAACGAATTTAAATTAAATTTATTTTATATTCTGAATGAAGTGAAGAAGCTAGTGTTTTTACAATGATATATATTTATTTTTATTTTTTTCTTTCTGTAAATACTTTTTCATATAGACATAATTATCCAAAAGTTACGATCAGTAACTTTTTGAAACCGGATTTTTCTCTAATTGGTACTTCAAAGAGGTAATTTTTTGAATTTCTCAATTCTTAATTTTTTTGGGGGGGAGGAGACTACCCAAAATTTGACAAAAAAGACTCGGAAACTATAATTTTTTAATCCAAACTTTATGAAAATTTAAACATGGATGAACAATAATATGAGAAACATATTGGCGCAAGAAAATTTTGAAAATGTGAAAAAGAAATTTAAAACATTTTTCTAACATTTTTTTCTCATTCATTTTTTTTTTTTTTTTATTTATTTATTTATTAAATAAAAAAAAAGTAAAGTAAAATATAGACAAGAAAGCCGGACATACTTTGCACCACGTATATTCTTCGCTCTTCGGGTCAGATACTATTGGTGGGTGTATTGAAAATGATGACTATTTTATTGTTCTTTATATTATTAACTTCTGTCGTTCAGAATCGTTTTATCGAAGAATGATTTATCGTTTCTTTAAAATTCTATGCACCCACCAAGAGTATATGACCCGAGAAGCAAAGAATATCTGTGATGCGAAATATATCCGGCTTTCTGTTTTAAATTATGATTTTTCAGGCGGAACAATTATATGTACATTTTTGGCATATATTTTTAAATATAAAAAATTTAAATTTCAAAACATGCAAAATGCACCAATCTCACGAAAAATGAAATGTACATGGATCATTCTGTTATTAAATTATGAAACATACTCAATATAAAACTGATAATCAATTTTCTGTATGAATAACTGAAGTTCACACATTCAAATCTATTACCTGAACGTTAAATATTATACCCCAACAGTTGAGATACATTTCAATAAAAATATTATAAACTTAAGAGTATTATAATTAGTGAAAATTAATGTTATAAAATCATATTTTCCTTTATTTTAAAATAAAAATTTTGAACTGGTGCTTACCTTGGGTACCAAATTGCGAAGGAAGTACAATTTTCACGTAAATCGAGGAAACTTAATTTAAATATATTTTTCGAAAAATATTAGGTATATCTTGAAACCTTTTTTGAATATTGTAGCCCACTCCACAAATAGAATATATTCATCATGCTTCATCTATGCAGATGTTTATACTCTAATTACTACCCTCAAGCGGTTGAGCTGTAAACTTAACTCTCCCCCAACCGGGGATGAAAAACTTTTTCCACATCCTGTAGTTTACATAATAAATTATATGATAAAGTTTATGGCCCGTAGTCATATGGCCAAAAATACACATTTTTTTAAGCTAGGACACGTCGTGTCACTGCCTAGCATTAAAACACGATGCCCGCGGTGCAGGAAATCCTGCGCACGAGTCAGGACGATAAGACTGATAAAATTTTAGGACAAGTGATTTAAGTACTTACGCGATATCATGAATATGTACACTGTATGTGTGAGTGCAGGGACAGGATACCATTTTTTTTCACGGGGTGAACATAACTATAATATTATATACGCTGTACCTTCGGTAGAAGGCAAAAAATTAACCCCAAAACTTATATTGACGTCTTATCGTTTGTATATATTGTAATCTAATACGTTTTTATCGTGTACCACCTCTTTGTCAAAACACATTTTTATTTTTCGAAAAACGAGTTGCGGAGTGTCCCGCGAACACCTGAACGGACCTACATGCCCGCGGTAAAAACATCTACGAGCCGGTACAAAGACTTATACAAAATACTCGGAACGCGTAATATAGTAACAGGTATGCGCGATATTATCGGAAGAAATAAAAACCTTTTTGTTCCTTAAATGCTGCTGTGAACCATGTGTATGCATCAACAAGTGTATATACATATAAATATAATATTTATTAAATATATATATATTAAATGAACATAATATTATGAGATTAGTGAGATTACGTGTATAGAAAAACACGAAATTATCATGGATATACGCGGCACATTATAATTTGTTGTCTAGGTCGCTGACGGGGTTGAGATGGCGCCGATCGGAGCCGGGGGTAAGACACCCCAATTATATCCTTAGGCACCTAAGTATTCTGCCGTACCACGGACCGTTTAATTGCAGGTACCTGTACTTAATTGTAGGCGCCTCGTGCGGTTCAACGATATAATTCGTGACTATGAGATGTCTAGTATAATATTTAAACGATACATACTAAATGCTACTTATACGTTAAATCGCATATGATTTTCAAACGTTTTCTATCGAAATTTCGTTTTTATTTCGATTCTGAGTAAAACTTATTCAATTTTATTATCAATTTCAATACGGTTTGATTAATATTTTTATTATTATTATTAACTTTATACCAATATGTAAAGCTAGGATTTATATGCAAGAAAATAATGATAAAATATGCATTTCATTTTATTCAAACAATGAATGAATAACTCACATTACTTCTTCTTAATTATAGGTATAATTTAAACCATTCATAAACATTATTGGATTCAGTCAAATCGTCGAGATGAAAAAATTACTTGGTAACTAAAATTTTCAAAAATTAAAGACCCTCAGTGTGGTTACAATATATTTTTATATTTATTGAAACTCTGTTCGACGTCACGTTAAGACATTGATACCATGCTAAAATTTGGCAAAATTTCCAAATGATAAATTGAAATATAATTATTTATCCATGTTGTCAGCATTTAATAAATTATGGGTGTAAAATAAACACATTAAATGTATTGTAATTTTTGTTCATTATAACCCATAAAATAAAGATAAAAAGTTTTACAATGATAATTTTTTTTCTTTTTTTTTCCGGTAACACTTTTTCATATAAATATACTTGTCCAAAAGTTTCGATCAACAATTTTTTGAAACCGGATTTGCCTCTAGTTGGTACCTTAAAGAGGTCATTTTATGAAAATCTCAATTCTTCAATTTTTTTTTTTTTTTGAAAAACTACCCAAAATTTGACAAAAAAGACACCAAACTTTATGAAAATGTAAGCATAGTTAGAAAAAATTATGAAAAGAATTTTGGCACAAGAAAATACTGAAAATTTGAAAAAAAAATTTTGGTCATTTTTTAACACTTTTTTCTCATTAATTTTTTTCTTTTTTTCGTTATCTTTATTTATTAGATTAAAAAAAGTAAAGTAAAATTAAGTAAAGTAAAGTAGAGTAAGGTAAAGCAAAATAAAGCTAAGTAAAGTATGAACAAGAAAGCCGGACATACTTCGTACTACGGATATTCTTCGCTCTTTGGTTCATGTATTCTTGCTGGACATATTGAAAATTACGACTATTATAATTCTTTATATTATTATCTTCATTCGTTCAGAATCGTCTAATTGCAGATATGATTTATCATTTCTTTAAAATTCTACACACACACCAAGATTATCTGACCAAAGAATATCCGTAATGCGAAATATTTCCGGCTTTCTTGTCTATACTTTACTTTACCTTACTCTACTTTTCTTTTTTTTTTATCTAATAAATAAAGAAGGCGAAAAAAAATGAATGAGAAAAAAATGTTAGAAAAATGTCCAAAAATTTTTTTCACATTTTCAAAATTTTTTTGTGCCAAAATGTTTCTCATTTTATTATTTATCTAAGTTTAAATTTTCATAAAATTTAGATGAAAAAATTATGGTTTCCGAACATTTTTGTCAAATTTTGAGTAGTTTTTTCCAAAAAAATTTAGAAGTTCAAAAATTCAAAGAATCTTTCTAAAGTACTAACTAGAGGCAAATCCGGTTTCAAGAAGTTATTAATCGAGACTTTTGAACAAGTAGATCCATACGAAAAAGTGTATGCAGAAAAAAAATAAAAAAATATAAACATCATTGTAAACACTAGCATCTTCACTTCGTTCAGAATCTAAAATAATTTAACTAAATCAAATTCTGTTGAAATAACTAATTGTGCCAACCTACTAAATAAAAAGTATAAAAATGACTTTCCTAGTTCATTTGCAAATAAATGTCTGCATTTTAAAAGAAATTTACTATCAAAGTTAAAAAAAAACCCATGAATATACTTGAAATGCAACAATTCATTTTTGAAAATAAAGTTCAAGAGATTTTTCCATACAGAGAAATTATAATTAGGATGTTCTTAACTATTCCAACAATTAATTGTTCGACAGAAAAATCATTTTCCAAAGTTGGCTGGGGGAGAGGGGGGCGCCAAAAAAAACTTCCCCATGGTAAAAAAATGCTTAATCCGCCACTGGTCTGACTGTAATAATAATTGTTGCCGTGTAGACGATTACTGCCACAGCTGTGTAATGATATAATATTTTATTTGTGCGACGACGTGGCCGTGATGAAATTGATTTATTTCGACTCGAAAAACTGGAAAAATGTATTTCGATTTCAATTGCACACCGAATCGTATTCGGTACTATCGGATACCTACAATTATTATTATCTAATTTTATATATATTGTATTACTATTTACGTTTTTAACGAAACCACTTGGCCGAGTACACCTATATCAAAATGTCCTTAGGGCACAACCGTAGTGATAGGTATACTAATGGCATTTATAGTGAAACTTTATAACATACGCAGAAGGCGAGATTATCAGCGATGCAAACAGGCTTGGGTAATGAGTAATGGTTGAAAAATCAGCACGCAAACAATTTATGCGTTATTTATTATTCATGAGTTCATGACATTCTTTTTGATGAAACTCGTCCGAGAGAAAAATCGTAAAAATTGTATATCGCGTTTACCGCGTTCGGTTCTCCACACGTGCGTATTTACATGCTCTTCTAGATCCTATCTGGAAAAAAAAACCTTGTGGATATTTTAACGGATGAAAACTCACAACGGATTGTATGAAACAAGTTTTTACGATACCTTTTATTTCGTTGTATCAATATTCCGTAATTCGCAAGAATAAACATCAAAAACACCAAAGCAAGTTAAAAGTTAAAATAAAACATAATATATATGTTAAGAAAAAAAAATATAAATATATTTGTCATTAGGATCAAACTATTATGATTCATAAAGATTAATGATAATAATGCAAAAGCATACAATTGCCTACGACCCATTTAAATAATTTTAGACAATTTTTACCGAATTTTCTGCGTAATTAAAACAAATTAATAATAGAAGTGGCCAGTAGACAACCAATTTGTTAAGATTCTTATAATATTATTGAAAATAAAACGTATTATTGTGAGCCTACAATATTAACGTCTCGTGTTACTTATAAAGTTATAAAATATGTATTTTGATTTTTGTCAGATAGTTTTTAATTATTTGTTAGTCAAGAATGATATATGAACAATATCATGATGACAGATATTATCATAAGTGGCAGGGTAATTATAAACAAGCAAAAAAAAAAAAAAAAGAAAAAAAAGATGGTTGTATAAAATATGTGATTATAGAATAAATTTTAGGCTCATTCAGTGCCAAAATATTTTGACATCAGTAATAAAAATGAGAGCTAACTAGTGACTGTTATTAAGCTATGAATGTATTTTTTCGTTTTTTTTGTGAAACTGAGATATGTAGATTCAGAATGAAGTAAAGAAGCTAGAATTTTTACAATGATGTGTTATTATTATTTTTTTTTATTTATGTGTATACGTTTTCGTATATATTTTGAAAAACTTTGCAAAAGTTTCAACAAGC
>JAIPRM010012460.1:0-12100 GCA_025469315.1 Stegophylla sp. TES_Ste_2020 | reverse complement strand
AAAAAAAAAAAAAAAAAAAAAAAAAAAAAAAAAAAGAAAAAAAAAAAATAAACATCATTGTAAAATCATAAGCTTCTTCACTTCGTTCAGAATCTAAAATAAACATCATTGTAAAAACACCAGCTTATTCACTTCATTCAGAATCTAAAAATAACATCAATTTCAAATCTCTATTATTGCTATGATGGTAATTGTTGGCGATATCAATTTTTAGTCGTTCTATCTCAAATCACTCTTCACAAATCTAATAAATCTCACATTAGTTTGACCATTTGTGACAAAAAAAAATAAATCAGGGAAGATCTACCTCTCCTCCTCGTACATATGCCATCGTACGAATACCTAAACTCATAAGTAATGTACATGTCATTTCACGTACAGCATATTATAACATATAGTTTATACGTAGGTATTGGTTATTCTGTTCGTGTAATACGTGCGAGTGGGTACTGTGGCGAAAAAAAAAATCTGGTAAAATAATAATTGCCGAGACCACAATTATTATTAAAGACGCGTAGGTTGGTGTGGACGCGATATAAGATATTTGTTTTTCTAATAATCACTGTACGCATTATAGTACGACCCATAGTGTGCGTAGACGATTTTTGTTTTTTAAACGTAGCAAATTAATCGGAGACGCGGCTAAACTTCATAGTAAGGACTCCAGAAAAAAATACCCTACTACTATCACTGTAAAACCCTCTCATGAGGCAAATTTCCCCTTCTATTAATTGTTTTTTCTGTTCCTAACCTGATCAGTTTCAATGATCAACAATTACTCAACGTTCGCAAAAAAAAAAAACATTTAACCTAAAATCGAAAATCGACTTTTCTAGTAAGTAAAAGTCAAAACTACTTTTTTGTAAATATATTTATTTTTGTCCTCCCGATTTTCTTTTTACCGAATTCCCGGACAGATAAGTAAGAAAGACAAATATTACAATACATATCAATGCCTCGGACTAAACGAAGCTTTTAATTTGTACGTAGCTGTCCTATTTATTTTGTGATATGAATAATTCATTTCACGTCGATAATTTAATTTGTAAGATGAAGTAAAAAACACCTAATTTAAACAAAGTTTCATTGTTAGCGACGCTTTCCGTACCTATACTGCTCATGACCCACATTATGCCACTGCAATCGAAAACGAACAACAATACCACTATTCTGAAATCGTTTGGTTCTTATGAAGCTGTGGAAAATGATTTTGTATTCAAGTACAGACATAGTTTATTTTATTGTACACCTAGTACATTATTTCACATCCGAGACCTTGCATTTACATAAGTTTTATAATATTTCAGACGGAAATTTAGATAATACGTTTTACAACCTACGAGAACAGTAAAAACATAGTATAATAAAAATATGTTAAAATATGGTTAAAAGTTATATTACGACACACCGCAAAGTATATTGTGAACGAACGTTTCTGAATCACGAGCTCGCGTTGAGTCTCGAGTTGTTGTCAATTTGACAAGACCCAGAACCAAGTTTTTAATAAAAATTATGTTTGTCGAATAGTATGGAATTTAACAGCAAGTTGCGCATGGAAATAGTAATTTGATCTCAACAAAAGAATACCCCCTCCCCCTTGGCTAGCCGTGTGTGCGTTTTTCGAAATGTCATCCGACTATACGTGATGAGACCGTCGTCGTCGTGACTGCGGCGCGTGACGATAAATATAAAACAAAATAATTTGTTGTAATATTATTATTATGTCATCTCTGCGTCTGCCTCAGCTCAAACGAAATATCGCAGAACGACCGGTCCACGACACTGAGATGCTGCACACGGACGGCACGTCGGTCGTAAAATGGTCGTTCTTAATGCCGCTATTGTCAGACACGCGTTTCAAAACTAAAATACATCTCTGCATAACTCATGACCACCGCCCGGAAGGGATCTCTGCCACCTACGACGCCCTGCATTTGTGACCGAATCACGCCGTCCCGTATAATATACTTATATAATTTATATGATAATATGTACATAATCAGAGCTCGAGAATTGTAGGATTAAATTACATTTAAGAGTTAAAACTTCGAAATGAACGTTATAAATATACTAATTTTCTAAATATATGATAATAAATTATCTATTTTTAAAAATAAATTGTTCTTAATTTACTTAGACATAGTTTATAGTAATTTTTGACTCGGATGATGTAATGATGAAGTTGAAACAGTAGTCCAACCCATCAGTGCATCGTTGTGTTTAGTATTCAATAACTAAATAAGGGATTATAATGAATCCATTTGACTAGATAAAAGCTGTAAAGAGGCAAAAACAAGAAATACTATTCTCTATAGTCGGATAAAAGACCTTTCATGGTTAAAAATTCAAATTAAGTTTTTAGAAATTCACATTAAGTTAATTAAAAAGGTCTTTTAAACCAAACGTATTTGTTTTCTTAATTATGTGTAAGCATACCCAAAAATAGCACTTAAAACTCTATATTTGCCAAATGGATTTAAAAGCCTTCGAACGTACAAAAAATAGAGGCAGAAAGTTTTGTAAATAACTCGAAGAAAGTGTCAACAAAACAAATTTATTTCTTACTCAAAATGTTTTTAAAAAAATATGCAAAAAGCTATCTCTTAGTTATAATATAATGTGAGCATCATACGCAGGTTCGGGGGCGGATAACGTTGAAATCCGTCATCATTCGAAAGCAAGTGAAGCGTTTCCAAAATTTATAGAAATAATATCATAATATGTGACATTATATTATTATGTATAATTATATGTTATTGCTTTAGGTAGAATTGGTTCATTTTTTACATTTACACACACGAATTACTCATTGGTTTTTTTTATAGCACTACTCAATTGTACTATTTCCAACGTCCGTGCCAAGTCCTATATAATAGGTAATAGTACTACATAATAGAAATTCACTTCGGGAAACCGTCTGTCAATGCAATAGGTGTTCATCTGTGGAGGAAATTCTATTCTCACTGTCGAGAGTTAATTTTATTAATTCATCTGTGCAAATAAAGTACTAACACATAATGTATGATTAATACATCATAAACAATAATATAACAGTATAAAAATGAATTTCGTATTATTCGTATAGTTTTAATATAATAATAGTAATAATTTTATTATACTCGCAGACTACTGTTTAGCCACAAACGAGTTGCCATAATTAAACACAAGTGATCACAGGTTAATATTGTAATCGCTTTTTTTTTTTATAGTATTATTAATTATTTGCACGCACACTTGACTAGAATACCATTCCCAAGGGCAAGGAGAACGAGACCTCGTCAATCAACGAATGACTGACAAAAAATTTGAGAGATATATTCGTATATTGATACTGTTCTAATATTCGATTTTAGATTCTGAATGAAGTGAAGAAGCTAGTGTTTTTACAATGATGTTTATTTTTTTATTTTTTTTTTTTATTTTTTTTTTTAATTTTTTTTTTCTGTGTACAACTTTTCGTATAGAAATACTTGTCCAAACGTTTCGATCAATAATTTTTTGAAACCGAATTTGCCTCTAGATTGTACTTTAAAGAGTTCATTTTTTGAATTTCTTAATTCTTCAATTTTTTTTTTTTTTTTTTGAAAAAACTACCCAAAATTTGACAAAAACGACTCGGAAACCATCATTTTTTGATCCGAATTTTATGAAAATTTATAGAAAATCCTATAAAAAAGATTTTGGCGCAAGAAAATTTTGAAAATGTAAAAAAAATTTTTGGACATTTTTTTAAAATTTTTTTTTTCTTATATTATTAACTTCTTTTTTACATATTTATGTGTACGAGAAACTGATATTATTGTTTTTATATGTGACTGACAATCTTTCACTTAAGTGTATAATATCGCCAGTGCCGTCCCTAGGTGACCGGGGCACTTTCCCAGGGCCTCGAGCCTAGAAGGGCCTAGCGTACATTTTATAATATTTGTAGGAGAAAACATCTTTCTAACTATTTTATCGACGACTTATATTTTAAATAGATTACAAATAATATCAATGTTTATAAATTAAATAACGTTTGTACAAGTGACTATAAATATGGGAATTAGGCATCATATTATAATTATTTTGTATTAGCTTATAAATACATTAGTAAAAGGTTATTGAGTCAAGTGCATTCAAAATGAGTAGGTGGTACTCGAATATTATAAAAAGGCTGAAAACAGTAAGTATAACATTAAATTTCAAAGTGTAATATTGTATAATATAAATTCAGGGGCCTCGAATCATAGTGATGCCCAGGGTCTCGCAAAACCTGGGAACGACATTGAATATCGCTGTTTTAATAATTGAACGTTGAAAACGATTGATAGGCTCGCGCAGAAATATTTTTTTCTATATTATATATAACGTGTAAAAATAACCGTTCGCCGTGATAGAGAAGAATGCATTTTAACAAAACCACTTACAGAGCTTTAGTTGTAAGTATGTGTCATATATCGTGGCATAAAGTGATTTGATAAAATTCAATACGGGCAATTGCTATCTGTATAATATATTATATTGCACGATAATTATTAGTGCTTATTTATTTTCAACTTTCAGTACAATAAATAAACAAAAAAATAAAATGACGTCACCTAACCTGGCTGGACGCGACAGTCTATAACCCATTCCCCCCCCCTTTTGAGAAGGCGATTATCTCCTCAAACAATAAAAAGGCATATGAGTCGTTTTTCCAGCGTGTCGTATAATACGTACGTGTACACGTCGAGTGGGTACTACGTTATTTTCGTATCCGTTTATTTTTATTATTAATATTTAAACCGCGTACCTACCTCTACCTATGCACATATATGTATATTTTTTATAACACTCACTTGTCACCTCAGGAATTCCCATGTTCGTCAAGTGGTTAAACGGCGTGACCGCGCATTTTCGGCGGCGCACACACCGCAGAGCACAACGGCTTCGTGGCCGCCAGGAAAGCGTACATAGATTTCCACACGATTTTTACCAAACCACAACGCTTTGCACGTGATAAACCGTTACGAGGCCGCGTGCAGTTTTATAATCCAAAAATTTTCAAACGGCTTTAAACCGATGACGACTAATCACGAAAAACCTGTCGGCGACAATGCGCACGAGCGTCTCTCGGGGAATTTCACATCATTTGATTTCTGGAAAATGAATTTTTACAACAGACGAAAAACATACCCGTTTCAATACGAATAACAACATAAGTTCAATCGACTGCCACTGAAATACGCACAAACTGAAACCCACACTCAAATCAACGAACTCTGATGGTAATTATCACGTTATAATTTTATTGCGCATGATTATTACTTTTTAATATATTTAAATGTTAATTGAATCTAATAACTAATTAAGTAAGTAAGTAAATTAATAAATTATGTATTTAATCATTATCGCAATACAATATTCATTTCTTTTTATCGTATTGGTGCACCGAAATGGATGAATTGTAGATCAGACACTACCTCTCTTTTTAGAATGGTGTTTTCATATATAATAACAAATAATAATAATAGAATAGCATTATTAGTGTATCATCGACACATCTTTTTACCAAAAAAATTATATTTTAGTATCACATTTAGTTACATTTGAGTAATATAATACCTTATATTTCAATGATTTAGTCTGTAGATAAGTAAAATATATCTCAATGATAATAGCTTAAATCACTAAGACCTTTATAACATTAAGTTACTTTTTAGTATTTCACGTTCATTATCATTTTATACATTCGTTCCTACTTTGGACATAAAATATGTTAAATATTTCTTTTAACAGACAAAATAAATAATTTTTATACAAAGTTATAAAAATATTTCAAACACATTTCATAAATCATGATCTCTAATCAATTACAATTAATTTACAGGGTCATCCAATATTGTGAGTAATAAAAAAAATTCCAGTAAAAAGAGTTGGTAAATTTACCACACTAGCGTCTTGATCAAAATCAGTTTATTTTGCCAATGATTATATTTTACAAATTGAAAATGTTACACCAATTGAAATTAAATTATATTAATATTTACACATTACTGGTTTCCTTTTAAATATATAATAATTTCTCTTGTTTATTAACAAAATCGAAAAGGTAGTGGAGTATAGGTTACCCATATTGCCGATGCACGTACCCCAAAATTTTTCAAAATTGATAACCAGAATTTTTCTGTCATTTATTTTTTTCCTGCTGTCTTTTGATACCATCAAATTATAATTTTATGGTTTACATGTTACTTGTTGGTGCATTAGTTAAAGGTACGCGATAATTTAGTGATAATACGAATACCCAATATAAAATAAATTTCTGTCGAACCTTTTTTTTTTCGCTCATCATATAGCCCTCCCAGTGTCGTATCTGAAACTCCATCAAGGAGGGAGTGTGATTTTTAAATTATCCTTCCATACAATATTTTCGTCCGGGCTCAGTCCCATGGATCTATTTTTAGCTTCTAAATCAAATTTGTAAATAGTTTAAATCCTAACCTAAAATAATCTTTCGTCATTTTCGTAATACAACGTTTGTTTCCTTTACCTCTGACTGCTTCCCACATTCAGTCCCTTCAAACCTATTAAATAAACAATATAACCATATCATATTCATAAAATTGATAATATTTAAACCTAACTTGTGTTTGTGTGAAAATTCGTACTTATGACAAAAGTAAAAAAAATTATAATTTAGTATATATTTATTAGGGCTAAGATTTTGTAGTAAAATTAATCTATAAAAAGCATTTTAAGTATCCAAAAAAAGCAATTTTTAAATTTTACTCTAAAAATAAATTCAATATTACAATAAAAAATCTGGACATATGTTGCACTATAGGTATTCTTATCTCCTCGGATAGAAATCGGTCTTCGAATGTGTTAAATTTTAAAAACAATAGATCGTTTTTCAATATATCAAACAATTCTGAACTAAAATTCAGTTTAAAACAAAAAAAATCAATTTCGCTCCATTCAGAATCTAAAAATCACAAGAAATCGGATTTTAATGACTTTTAAATTTCTATATTCATTGTTTTATGATTAGACCATTATTTTTAATTGAAAGAATTATAGACTTCAAAGAACGACAAAATTTATCATTCTCGTTTTTTAATTTCTAAACATACTCAATTGATAATAATTATTAGTCTTCAATTATTACTTCGCTCAGAGTTGTTTTATTGAAGAAATGATATATCATTTATTTATTTTTTTCGTCTTCACCAAGATAATTTCACCCGAAAAGGGAAGAAGAACATATATGATTCTTTATTTTTTTTCATTCGCGATATTTATGCCGACCATATAACGTATAAACTATATACATGTTAAAACTTCAATGCTATCGCGGAAGTACGATAACTTCCCAACTTCCGTAGAACCCGGTCCCGAAATCATCTGATGTATGTCACCCTCAGTCACTGCCGACACATTTCTTCTACTCTCAGTTTTACGCTTCCGTTTCAGCCGGTCGAACACCAACAGTTTACAATTTCGTTTCACTCCTCTTGATTTCAAATGGACCCTCAGTGTATTTATTTCTCATCTAAATCCCATACACAACGATTTTTTTATTTAAATCCCTATTAAAAAATGTAAATTAGAAAAAAAAAACTATGTAATTCAATCAATTTTGTTTATCGATAAATTGATCATAAGTCAAACAAAATCTAAGATCATAAAAGTTAAAAAAAAAAAAAATAAGCAAGTCATTTTATAAATAAATCTATTTAAATCAATGATGCCCAACCCACGTCTTCTATGTGTCAACAATGAGTACAAAAATCGCTTTATATTGTTTAATTCATTCCTATAATAAAAAAATTGTTAAATACAATGCTTTAGTTTGATTCTTGTATTTTTGGCAGTTTTCTAAATTACTAAATTCATTACGATCAGATTTTACTGCTAGTATTTTTAGAATGATGAAATGGAATTGGCATCTAGATGTTACTTTTAAGAGGTAATTTCTCGAAATTCTGAATTGTTTTCTCAAAATTTGGGAAAAACTACCCAACATTATCAAACAAAACGTGGATACTATTATCTTTTAATCCAAACTTTATGAGAAATTAAACACAGATAGACAATAATATGCGAAGTATTTTGGCTTGAGAACATTTTCAAAATGTGAAAAAAAGAATTTTTAAATATTTTTGTTGACACTTTTTTTTCTCATAATTTTTTTATTTTTAGTAAAATTATCTTTTTCCTTTTCTTTATTTATTGGATAAAAAAAAAATAAAATAAAGTAAAGTAACATAAAATAAACTAAACTAAAGTAAAATAAAGTAAAATGTAGACAAGAATGCCGGACAAACTTTGCACAATGGGTGATCTTTGCTCTTTGGGTCAGATACTGGTAGGTGTGTTGAAAATTACGTCTATTATTATTGTTCTTTGTATTATTAACATGCTTTACTCAGAATCATATATTGAAGAAATAATTTATCGTTTCTTTAAAATTCAACACACCCACAAAGTGTATCTAATTCGAATAGTGAAGAATACCTATAGTACAAATTATGTTCGTTTTTATTTATAATTTTGCAAGTAACACTTTAGTAGAGTTATATGTAACAAATATAAGTTTTACCTGTCTTCGTTATTTTAGATTCTTGACGAAGTGAAGAAGCTAATGTTTTTACAATGATGTTTTTTTTTCTGTGTACAACTCTTCGTATAGAAATACTTGTCCAAAAGTTTCGATCAGTAACTTTTTGAAACCGGATTTGCCTCTAGATGGTACTTTAAAAGGTCATTTTTCTTCACTTTTTTTTTTTTTTGGAAAAACTACTCGGAAACCATAATTTTTTGATCCAAACTATATGAAAATTTAAACATAGATAGAATAATAAGAAAAATATAAGGAAGATTTTTGCGCAAGAAAATTTTGAAAATGTGAAAAAAAATTTGGACATTTTTCTAACATTTTTTTTTCTCATTTATTCTTTATATTATTAACTTCTTTCGTTCAGAATCGTTTTATTGAAGAAATGATTAATCGTTTCTTTAAAATTCAATACACCCTTCAAGAGAATCCCACCCATCATGCAAAGTATGTCGGGCTTTTTTAATTTTAAATATTTGAATGTCTGGTTGAGGACTTGTGAGAGAAATTCTAAATCCCGCAAGCAAATTGATCATCTTTAAATAATTCTAAAAATGGTTTTTCCTTGACGATCGTCAACGTTTCATTTTATCCTTTTGGGTGATAATATCGTTTAAAAACTTCAACTTAACGACCGACTTTGTACAACTCGGGTACATTCAACAAGTCATATTTTTCTCAAAGTATATTCAAAATGATATCTCTTTACTAGACAATAAAAGAAAGATAAGATATCAAGTCCAATGTGTACACAATGAAGATGTAACAAATCATGTAGGTAGATACGTCTTGTTTTCTTTTTTCTTTTTTTTTTTTTTGATATTTTCTATACCAAAAATTGATTTTCGAAAAATGATGGACGTATTCGGTTATTGCACCGTGGTCTTCATATCAAATAATGATGTAAAAATATAAAAAAAAAATAATGTTAACAAGCAAAAAAATTCATTTATAACTAAAAACGACTAAAAATGCAAAAAAAATGCAAAATAAAATTTACATATTCTGAATCAAGGAGGCATGAAACGAATTTTAATGTTGGAGGGGGAACTGTACTGGATTAAAGCGGAAAAAATGCATTTGTCATCACTCATCAACATCTTATCTCTAGTTATCATATTAAATTTAACTTTAAGTTCAACAACTCTTTTGAATAATTGTACCAGACTAATAATACTGCTCAACCTAAAATAGTCGCGAGAGTCAAAAGCAAAGACCTCAATAATAATAATAATAATAATAATAATTACGACATTCGTGACGATCGCTGCAGGTACCGCACCTACGTATGATAATATATTATTATTATCATTATAATAGCAACGCTGCAGTCGCTCTATAACTAATTAAAATACTCACTGTGCATACTGTGCGTATGCCCACACGCCATATTATTATAGACACTAGTCGAGTGGCGTTTACCTCGAATTTCGAGATACATATTTTATAACGTTATTGCACAGTAAGATTTATTTTTCTCGAGACTTTTTTGATGCGGTGTAAAGCGCGTTTCGTGTTTTTCCGCCAATCGTGCGCTGACACCCGGTGTAAGTGTCTAGAACGCGCGTGACGTCAGACATCATGAATATATTATTATCGTCGCAATGAGTAAACAGTATGAATAATTTAGCGTTTGTTTTTTTTTTCACTCCGAGTTATAGACGAGCAGCATATCCGTCGAGACGATGATAATAATTTATACTCGTTTTCTCATAATATATAATATTATACATAGTATGCATGTTTTATGACGTAATAGTACTGAACGTACACGTCTCTAAGTGAACCTTATTTTATCTTCTGTTCTGCGTTTCCCGTCAGTAATTGTTGGAACCCTGAAAATTGATATCCACAGCTAGTGCTTTTGCGTACAATAGCGGTCGGCAACTGGCGGACCGCGGACTGGCGCGTATTCAGAGGGGGGGCGGTAAGGGCGGCCACCCCCTCCGTTGGCCTTATTAAAATGTGTTCATTTAATTTCTTGTAAAATTTATTGCAATATTTTGCGTTATCCAATATTACTGTATTATTGTATTCAAAGTCAAAAAAATCTATGGAAGCGTAGTAGTGCCATATAAAGTTACCAATTTTGACACTACAATTCGAAATTAATTAACTTCCCAAAAATTTTAATTTAGCCGCTTCAAATTTCAAGTTTTGTCAATTGATAATTCATAAAAATCCAAAAGGGATAAGAAGTCAAGTAACCAAATCGAAATTCCGATTTCGCAACTTTAAATTTTCATCTTATCAACTTTATTATTTCGACTTGGCCTCTTAAAATTTCGAGTTCTGTTTATTGATAATTCGTGACATCCATATGCGGATAAAAATAGCTATGTTAAATTTTCAAGTTGCGAAGTCCAAATTTCAATTTGCAAGTTCGGAATTTCAAGTTTCTATGTCAAAATTTTGAGTCGCAAAGTTGAAATTTTTAGTTGCAAAGTCAAAATGTTTTTTTTTTTTTTTTTTCATGTGGTGCTCCTACGCTTTTGTAAATATACCTATCTATATTTATTATTTATCAGTTCATTGCTATATAATAGTACAATTTGTATGGACTGTCGATACTTCCGCCCCTCCCGTTAATAATATATGCTGGATCCGCGCCTGACCGAGGAAGGTAGAAATCTGAACCGACAACATATTATCTTAAATGAATATGGTATTTACTATAATTAAAAAAAGAAAATGTATATTTTTTCAAACTATAAGATACTGGCAATCAACCTAGCTAGAATATTTGATTTTACGAACATTTGTGAAATTATAATAAAAAGCATTTTTTTGGTGGAAGGGTTTAGGTTAGGTTAGCTTAAATATTTATTTTTTGGTATTAATACCCAATTGATATTAACCATGAGCAATTTATAAAAAAATTGGGAGAATTTGAACGAGGATAAACCTCCAGAATTAGGCCTCTCTCTTCCTTATTTTCGCCTATTTATCGAACAAAATCAATTGATTCTCACCTTAAACGTGTGTTACGTATCAATTATTTTCACAACCTCCCAATTTCAAAAAGTTGAGTAAGGAAAAGAAATGTAATTTCTGACATCAAATAGCTCAGTAATCATATAATATATTTATTATTGTATATTTTTAATTGTAATAACAGGAAAATGTGTTAGTCATTATTTTACTATTATAAAAATATAATAATAATTCTTTTCTGGACCGCATTTATTTATTATTTTATTCTTCCGGACTCAAACAGAAATTACTCGCCAACTTCTGGTTTACATATATAAAACATTCGTCGTCACTAGACAGTAGGGTGGCCATGCGTTCAAAATATAAAACAGGACACAAAAAAATGTCTACTCCAGCATTATTGATTGGGAAACATCCGAACATATCCTAGCATTATAAGCGACATAATTTATTACGAGAGTAGCAACTTCAATTTAGATTCTGAGTAGAGCAAAGAAGTCAATGAATTTTACAGCCAATGTTTTTTTTTTTTTTTTTTTTTTTTATGTAAAAACTTTTCATTTTAAAAACAGGGGAGGGTTTAGG
>JAIPRM010012459.1:0-12100 GCA_025469315.1 Stegophylla sp. TES_Ste_2020 | reverse complement strand
ACAGTTTTTCACCGCGCTTGGAAAAAGTATTGAGAAATTGGAAAAATGACCTCTTTAAAGTACCATCTGGGTGTGATTCCGGTTCTATAGAGATACTGATCGAAACTTTCGCACAAGTATTTCTATAAGAAAAAGTGTTCACAGAAAGAGAAAAAAAAATAAACATCATTGTAAAATCATAAACTTCTTCACTTCGTTCAGAATCTAAAAACATTTAATAAGAAAATAAAATATTAGAAAATGTCCACATTTTTTTCACATTTTCAAAATTTTCTTGCTCAAAAATGTTTTTCATATTATTGTCTGTCTATATTTGAATTTCCATAAAGTTTGGATCAAAACATGATTTCCAATTTTTTTTTTGTCAAATTTTGGATAGTTTTTTCCCCTAAAAAATTGAAGAATTGAAAAAATCTAAAATGACCCGTTTAAAGTACCGACTGAGGCAAATGCCAAATGCCAAATGTATCAAAAAGTTGCTGATCGAAACTTTTGACAAGTATTTCTATACAAAAGTGTTTACAAAAATCAAATAAAAATAAGCATCATAGTAAAAACACTAGCTTCTTTACTTCATTCAGAATCTAAAATAAAGTGTTTTATAATACAATGTAAATTTTGCTATACATTTTCAAGTTTTCAAATTATTTTATTTGTTTTTAAAATCTCCTTTTGAAGTATATCTTTTCCATCACTATGGTATGAACTACTTTTTGTTAATAAATTCGAACTATTTTTAATATTGCATGCAGTGCATTGAATGACTTAATTTGTGAGGAAAAATTAATATTAATTTTACACAACAATATATTTTAGTCTTGCAAGTGACAATGTCATTCATTGCGCTGCATGCAAGATCAAAAATAAAATTGTTTGATCTATTAACAAATTTTATTCCGTAGTGATGGAAAAGATATAATTAAAATGAACATTTTAAAAACAAATGTATATTTTAATTATTTATTATAATAATAAATGTATATTCTACCTGTTTAACTCTTCCCGAATCAATAACATAAACAACATCATTAATAGTAACACTTGTTTCAACAATATTAGTTGCTAAAATCACCTTTTGATGACCTTTAGGTGCTGGTTGAAACACTCTCCGTTGATCAGATGTCTTAAAAAAAAATAAAGTAAATATAAATAAAACATATTTTTACAGATCTTTTATTACTATTACCTGCATCATAGAATGTAACATGTAAATTGTTATTTTCAAATTATCTTTAGTTATAAGTTCTTCAATAATAACTTTATTTACCATAGACATATCTTCAAATCCAGGTAAAAATACTAAAATAGAACCTACAAAAAAAAAAAAAAAAATACACATGGTTGATTTTATATTTTTGATTTTCAAAATAGTTTAATTACCAAATTTTTTTTCAAAAAGTATGTGCTTGATGAGATATGTTATTAAATATGCATCAATTATAATATTAGGAGGTAAACTCTTTTTATACAGTTCTAGTCTTTCTTTAATTTCTAATTCATCAGTAAGTTCATTCTTCTTGGAATCTGTAGGTGCTAGAGCACCTTTACTATTAATTATCAAATCTCGTGTATCAAATTGATTAAATTCTGCTGCCCAAGTAGCAGCATCCATATTAAATACTCTAGTCCGTATATTTGGATTAGCACCCATATTTAATAAAGTAGTTACATAATCATTTAATCCATGAACTGCTACAAGCATTAATAAAGTTACACCAGTATCTGAATGCTGAATAAAAATAAAATAAATTAATTCTAATATTACTAAGTATCAGACCAAATTCTCTTGGTAAAATATATTTAATTTCATATTTTTTTTTTTATAATACACAATATAATTTATTTAATGTTGCTTGGAAGAAGTGTTTTGACTGCAAGCTGAATTCAACATAAATTCTATAATAAATTGGTCATTTATGTTAAAATAATTAAATTAATTAAGAAGACATTTAAGAAAACCAGTTAATATATAATATTAAAATATATGTATTAATATTATTATATTATATCAGTTGAACCAAATTTTAATTTTGAAATCTTTAAACTTTAAAACTAATTTGATAAATTTCACAAAGAATGAAATGACCATGGATTATTAATTGATTATAAAACCATTGAATATGCTTAATATTGAAAATTATATTCATTATATTTATTGAAATTTCACTCAGAATCGTTTTATTGAAGAAATGATTAATCAACATTTATAAACTTTTTATATTACAAAAAAATATAAATTATTTCTAAAACCTTATTAAAAAGATTACTTGATAATCCACTGGAATCCCTTCAGACATAATGTAATAAATCATTCTATCAATTTGTTCAATTTCAGCATTAAACCAAATTTGATGCAGACAATCATCTAATTCAGACTTTAACCATTCTTGATCAGGTCTAAGTGTAATAATCTGTTAAATTAAAAAAAGAACTAATAATAAATAAATATAATAATAAATAATCATAATAAATATGTATGGATACATTTGTAATTTATTAAGCATGTTTACCCCTTCTTTTGGTTGAAAAATTTCAAAAATGTAGAATTTTTTTGGATTACTCAAGTTACTATAAAAGCAATAATATTTCATAATATTCAATGACATTTTTATTCACGTCACTTTAATAATGCCCTGTGGTGACATACGAGGTGAGTTCAAAAAGTACCCGGAATTTTCGTTTTTTCAAAAAAATATTTATTTATTTGTCTACATCAATGTGGTTCCCTTCAAAGTAGTCCTCCCCAGATATAATACACTTATGCTAGCGTTTTTTCCAATCTTCGAAGCACTCTTGATATTCACTTTTTGGTATGTCCTCAAGCACTCTCAGCGATTTGGCCTTTATTTCTTCAATCGAGGAAAAACGCCGTCGTTTCATGGGTCTCTTTAACTTTGGGAACAGGAAAAAGTCACACGGAGCCATGCTCAATATGGAGGTTGGGGCATGACTACGGTATTGTTTTTGGCCAAAAAATTACTAACAAGCAACGACGAGTGAGCAGAATTTTGCTGCCACTCGTTTCATGCCCAAAACATTTTAAAAAATGTTATAACATGAGCCAATTGATATGCCAATTTCATCAGCAACTTCTCTAATTGTAATTCGGCGATCATTCATAACCATTTTTTCAACTTTTTTTAATTTTCATCGATTATTGACGTGCTGGGTCGACCGGAGCGTTCGTTATCTTCAACATCTTCGCGGTCATCTTGGAAACGCTTATACCACTCGTAAACACTTGTTTTTTTCATAGCAGACTCACCATAGGCTTTTTGTAACATTTCACACACTTTGTTACACATTATTTCATTTTTTACGCAAAATTTAATACAAATTCTTTGACTCTTCAATTCTTCCATTCTTTAAATAAGCAAAAATCGCCGAGCTCATAAAAACACATCGAACCTTAGGGACTACCACAGACAAAGTAAACAGTGAATATAGCTGAAAATCTTATAATACTTTAGGGGCATGTATACCAATACAATAAAAAAAAAATTTTGACAGTCGGACTCTCCAGACCTGCGAAATTTCAAAATTCCGGGTACTTTTTGAACACACCTCGTACATTTTTTATTTCTTATTTGTTAACACCCCTTTTAACTGTTGAATTTTATTTAGATCATTTTTCTATGCATTGTATTAGAGTCAAAATTCCAAAGAGCGGTTTTTAAATTACTTCAAATTTAAGTATTAAGGATTATATAGTTCCATATAGATGCATTATAGGTACACAATATAATTTTACCTATATTAGTTTACTCATTGTAGGCAGGGAAAACTAAAAATTATGAATTAACAATGCGATTAAAAATATTCCTGATTAAATGTTAACTGTGTAAATGCATAATATTTAATGACTATATGTTGGAGTGACTATTTTCCTTAATTCTTAAATTTGAATAATTCAAGAACTTTTTAATTAGAATTTTAATTTCAAAATAGAATTTGTTTATTTTTTATTTAACAGCCAATACTATCAAAATATATTTTTTTTTATACAATTTAAAATTTTTAGCAGCTATTTATATAATTAATCAATTTACCGGTTCTGCAAGATTTAAATTTTGAACAGATTCAGTGGTTTTTTCAACAATATCATTATCCCAATAACCAATTTTTGTTTTATTTTTTATCCTCGCCATTGATGGAGACTCATATTTAATGCTAAAAAATAATATGAATCAATAACAAAAAATAAAATTAGAATATTAATACTTACCTATTCAAAATATCCTCTAAAAAGTAATCTTGTACAGGGAAAATTTTTCCCTCCACTAAAAATTGAAGAAAAAATTTTATTATCATATAAATATTGTATTGTAGTAATATAGATAAAATATTTTATTTTTACCTTTTAATACAGGACAGTTATCAAAATAAGATGAGAATAAGTGTATGTCAGCTGTAGCAGACATTAAAATAAGTTTCAAATGTTTATATTTTGGTAAAATCATACGCAATGCTATAAGGAGAAAATCAACATGTTTATCACGTTCATGAACTTCATCTACAATCACATGGGAAACATTCATTAACATTCCTTTGTTAGGTTCATTGTCTTTTTGATGACGATCCATAAGGGTTCTTGTTAAAACACCAGTTGTGCAATATATGATTGTTGTATCCTGGCTTACACTAAAATTAAATTTCATTATTAACATATTTTTAAATATAAGTAAATAATTAATACCAGCTTTCAAGTCTGACTTGATATCCAGTACTCATCCCAATACTTTCTCCTCGTTCATTTGATACTCTATCAGCCATTGATATAGCTGCAATCCTTCTTGGCTGACAACATATAACTCTACAAGGTCTATTTTTTAATGCACTATTATCAATTATAAATTGAGGAATCTAAAAATATGTGAAAATAGTTAGATAATTATTTCTAATTTATTCATTATTAATTATTATACTTGGGTAGTTTTTCCAGATCCAGTCTCAGCTGTGATAATAACTACAGGATTATTTTCAATTGCTGAAGTTATTGGTCCTTTTTTTGCCCATATTGGTAGAGATTTTCTCATTAATAATAAATCTTCATCAACAGCAAATTGTGGTATAGTCATTGGTTTATCACACATAAGTGGTAGATTTCTTTTACAATTAGCAACTATTAATAATAATAAAAAAAGCTTAACACCAGTTTTTAACCCATTATAAAATTGAAAGCATACGCTGTTATAACATGGTTTATCATAATAATAACAAGAAAACACTAATATGAAAAATATTTTGAAAATCTGAAAAAAAATTTGGAATACTTATTTTTTTCTATGAATACTTTTTTGTATGGAAATACATGTCCAAAAGTTTCGACTAACAACTTTTTGAAATTAGATTTTCCTCAAGATAGTACTTTAAAGAGGCAATTTTTTTAAATTCTCATCTGCTTTTTCAAAATTTGTGAAAAACTACCCAAAAATTGATAATAAAAACCCGGAAACTTTCTTCTTTTAATCAAAACTGTATGAAAATTTAAAAATAGATAGAAAATAGTATGAGAAATATTTTAGTGTAGGAAAATTCTGAAAATGTGAAAGAAAAATTTTCGACATATTTTTTTATAACACTATTTTAACTCAGTTTTATTTCTTTTTCTTTATTTATTAGAAAAAAAAAAAGTAAAGTACAGCAAAGATAAGTAAAATATAAACAAGAAAGACGGACATACTTCGTATCACAGGTATTCTCTCCTTGCATCATACACTCTTGTTGTGCGTGTTGAAAATGAAGACTATTATTGTTCTTTATATTATTTATTAACTTCCTTTGTTCAGAATCATATTATTGAAAAAATGATTTATCGTTTTTTTAGAATTCTACACACTCACCAAGAGTATCTGACCTAGGGAGCAAAGAATATCCATGGTGCGAAGTAGTAGGCTTTCTTGTCTATACTTTAATTTAATATATATTTAACTTTTTTAATATTATTACATTAAATATAGTATATTACTATGCCGATTGCTATATTTCTTACAAAATAAATAACTTTTCAAAAGACCAAGAATAAAAGATATGAAACTTTTCAATAGGTATAGTTAAAACCATTGATTATAAATATACTTCTTGTGTATGATGTAGAATTGTAGACCATAGACATGTAGTTTAAGTTATTTTTATTAGTTACTTCAATTAATTGGGTGTTTGGTAGACTCGCTTTGCTCTACAAATCTAAAATATCCCAAGTTTTGTTGTGAAAAACTACTTCATATTGGCAACAATAATCACCAATTTTTTTAGATTTGCATAACAAAGAGGAGGTCACAATGAGCTAAGCGATTCGATCAAACACCCAGTAAATTAACACACACAAATTAAGTTGAGTGTTCTATGATTAGTTATATGGGAGTCTGTATAATACACAAGTTACATACCTTAATACTACTAAAAGACTTAATATTAAAAGGTACACCTTAAGTCAGTAAAAATATAATAAATTCTTATAAAATACAATTTTAAATTACCTGCCATTCGTCGATACGGTTTCATTGGATTAGGACGTAATTCATCATACATTTGTTTAGTTATAGGAACATTATCGCAAATTGTTTTCATCATATCATTTGAAACTGAAGATACTTCAATACTACAAGCTTTATTAATAACTTTTTTTTTACTCAAGTAAATAGTTATGGATCGATTTTCACCTGGTTTTCTATAAATTAAAAATAAACATTATTAAACAAAAATTTATAACTACACACAAAGATATATAAACATAGGTATGCAAATTTATTTTAGTTTACTACATAAAAAAATATAGTTTATCGTTATTTTAACGATAAACTATATTTGGTTCAGTAAAAATAGGCTATGGCACCCACACCCCTTACCAAATGCAAATGCATATGGGTGGGTCCTGCATGTACAATGTAGATTAGGCTCCTATAGGCTAGGGGTGGCAAACCTATGGCACGTGTGCCAAAGTTGACATATAAGCTGAATTTCAGAGGCACACGGTAAAAATTTTAAGGTACTTTTTTTAGATTCTGAACGAAGTGAAGAAGCTTTTGTTTTTACAATGATGTTTATTTTTTTATATTTTTGGAAACACTTTTTTGTATAGAAATACTTGTCCAAAACAAAAGTTTCGATCAGTATCTCTATAGAACCGGAATCGTATCCAGATGGTACCTTAAAGAGGTCATTTTTCCAATTTTTCAATACTTTTTCCAAAAACAGGGAAAAACTGTCGAAAAATTGACAAAAACAGCAAAATATGCAATTACTGTAATTTCCGTATAATTGAAAATTACTTTTTGGCATAACTTCTAAAATAATGTAGCTAGGGACTTGAAATTTTTACCAACCACTAAAAATAGTTGCGAGAACATGTCCTAAAAATTTCAAAACTATTTGCTCAACTTTGAGTTAAGTACGTCATTTTGAAAATTTCTAATATTTTGTTAGTTTTTATATAATAAAATTTTTGATTTTTGATATTAAGACTTGAAAATTTAATATGATCTTACAGACAAATATGTCTAATTGACCTGAAAATATCTCAAAAATTGATAGTCAACTTTTTTTTTTATACCCATTTGAAGTTAGAATTTTAACAAAATTTGTTAGTTTTACCTAAGGTTATGTACTTTAACATACATATAAGAAAATTAGCCAAACCGATTGTTTTGAATTTTAGTGCCCGTAGTGTAATAATAAATGATCTAAGTAGGAAATATATATACTGCAATCCATGAAAGTTTTACCTACACAAGCAACAGAGTATCTAGACCAGAGGTCTTCAACCTGTGGCCTGCCTTGTTCTTATTTGCGGCTCACAATCACATTTTAAGTTTAATACATATTTTTCCAATATTGATAAAATTATAACAACTACCACTATCGAAAAAATCGGGAGATATACAACAAGGAGTCGACCAAACACCTGGTAAACTAACCTGATGAGATATCATCAATGCTAGATATCAATATATGCTGTTTCTTTATGAATTTTCCGTTGGGGGAAAGCAAAAATACTTTAATTCCACTATAAACTATACAAATAATTAGGTATAGCAATCATAAAAGAAAACGGCAAGAAAATGTTCCAGGACTTCAAAATTCTATTGAAAAAAATAATGGCCCTCTGCCCAAAAAGGTTAAAGACCCCTGATCTAGACCATATTAAAGTGTACACATACACAGGTAAACATTTGATACCTGATGTCCGAGTCTCTAGATACAGCGTTATTAAAATTAGACAATATTAAATACTGTACAAGATAGTTTAATAATAAAATCAATAATATAAATCAAAATATCAGCACACTATGAGCAATTACTTATTAATAGTTTTACTAACCCATGGCTTTTAGATTTCAATCCAAGTTCAGCACTTTTTAAATGTAAGTATTTTCGTTCTTCAGATGTTAATGATGATGGAAAAGTATAAGCTAAAACAAAAGTCATCTAATTTATTATTTCTAAAAAAATATAATACAAATTTGTTTTCCTACCTAGAATATATTTAACATAAATAAATTATGAATTGTTTAGTAACATTAAAATTACAAATAATTCATGATCAACAAATGCAATAACTTTTGTTCTAATATTAATTTTTAACTTTTTATTTTGAAAGTTACTATTTTAGCTGTAGCAAAAATTATTGCTACAACAATAACATATATAATTTTATATATTTTTTTTAGGATCCAAATTTTTAAATTTGAAATTTTATTCTATAGATATAGAAAAAATTCAAAATAGTCATTTTGTGAATCTGATTTTTAGAAAAATATTGGTGCTTAAATCTCTAATAAAGCTGATTAATGATTACTTTCATTTTTTAAGATTTTTGAATAATTTAATAATATTGTTAATAATTCATAATATTACTATTATTATGATGTATTTGACAAAAATATTAAATTATTCACAAACTTAAAAAATCATAGAAAATGAACTTAATTAGAGATTTAAGCACCAATATTTTTCTAATACTCAGGTTTACAAAATGGTTATTTTGAATTTTTTCTAAAACTATAGAATAAAATTCTAAATTTGAAAATTTGGGTCCTAAAAAAAAAGAAAAAATGTATGAGTAATAATTGCTATAGTGCAATGCTGTTATAATAATTTTCAAAAAAAAAAAAATAGTTAAAAATTATTATTAGAACAAAAGTTATCACATTTGTCAAATCATACTGGAATATTCTGTATATACAAAAATACAATAACTGAAAAACCATGTTAAGATCCCAGGTATAAATTATACAAAAAAAGATTAAGTATATTAAATTACATCATATATATTTACTCTATAAAGATCAAAATTTGAATAATTTTAGTAATTAGAGTTAAGTGCATTAATTTTAAATTACAGTTTTAATAAACAATTCAAATCTTATTTGTATGTATATTAATGTAGGAAATACAATCGATTTATAGAATTATATTAGATACTCCAATATTATGTCTTAAGACATTAAAAATTCGAGTAATTGCACAATCAAAGTAGATACCTAAAACATTAAAATTTTTAAAAATAAAAAAAGAGCAAAAAATATTTAACATATTTTTGTATAATAACACAAAATGTTCAATTAAAAAATTATTTATTTCAGTTTAAATCATCATTCCTTTATGTTTCACCGAATAATACCCTTTAACCCTTGCTATTGAGTTTGTATATTTTTAAAGCATGCATACATTATAAGTTACATGAAGTAATTTTTTTATCAGTTTTATCAAAATATAAAAGATTTTAGTGATTACACCATTTGTAATCTTTTTTTTTCTAATAAATTATATAATAAGAAATTAACACTAGTGATTTACAATTTACCTAGCAAGTTTGATGAAATGAATTTTTGCAATTCATGTGACAGCGAATCCCTACAGTCTTGTGATAAATTTCTTATAGGAGACCTGAAAAGATCAAGAGATAATAATATATTAAATGTATAAATAATATAATACACATTTGTAGTATACAAGCAACTAAAATAAGGAAACAAAATACACTTAATATAAATGACAAAAATAAATATACAATTATTTCAACAAATATTATTCTAAAACGTACATGGTAAAGAGGATTCTATTTTAACAAATTTTAATAAACTATGTCACTAGATTTAGGTAAACAACTAGTTTCACAAATACATTTTTATAACTAAAGTTAATCATTTACATTATAATTAAGTACATTATCAAAAATTAACATTTAGCAATATTAAGTATCATAAAAATTAACTTGAAATGTTTTTGAAAACAAACGTTTTAAACCAAATCACAAAAACATTGAACCCGAAAAACCGCAAAAACTACTGTACACTTCAGTGTAGGAAAATGTATAATGTAAATAACATAAAACATAATATAATATGATGGTCACATTGAATATTTGTGTTATCGTCTTAAACTTGTAAGTTTGGTAACACTTATACATATATGGCGCTAAATGTTATTCAAATTCAATATTGATCATAACTCATAAATCTTAATCAATTATTATTATTATTATTAAAAATTACCTATTATAATAACTAGTTGCTGTAAACCTGTAAACAAAATATAATAACTCGTAGCATACGCTGTTGATGAGTTATGCACAACGAATAAAATTATTGTTCTCCTGTAAGTTCTCAGAATATGAGTTCTTTATTTTTAAGAAAAAAATTTAAGTTAATAGGTAATAATTATTACAAAATAGGTACATTTCAATAATATTAAAATATTGCAATAACTTCTGGGATCATAGAACTATATTTTAATGACCTTCCTATTTCTTTGTGTAACGCATTTCAACACTCAGTTTACGCAAAATGTTAACTTTAAATGGTTATAAAAAAAAAGTTTACTTACAATTTTTAAGATTTTTTCAGCACTGATTGTTATATACATATGAGTATTGAGTATGTTTGTATTAAATTTTCAGGTTTTAATATTCTGACATTAAAATTTTATAAAATTAAAAATTAACTTTCAATATATTCAAACTTTCTGTACAAACTAATTAGCGAGACTCTTTCTCAAAAACTTTTTGACATTTTTTCTAACACTTTTTATCGTGTTTTTTTCCTGTTCTTGGTTTATAGAGGGATATAAAACATAATACTGGCCGAGTAAAGATATTTTATTTGTAATTCTAATAAACTTTATTGTCTATAATAATTAGTGTGTATAACTTTCGTTTGTGTGTTTGCGCACTAGCATGTAGTGTGTATGAAATAATAAGTCTAAATAAAAATCTATTTTTTTAAATTAATAAATTGACAAACTCACAGTAATTAGTATAATTAGAATTCTTGTCTCTTAACGGAAAACCTGGGTTTTGAGCTATTTATATAATTAACTTTATTTTCCGATAAGGCCGGGCGCACACTGATAGAGCAAAACTGTTCCAAGCTAGTCGAAACATTTTGTTCTAAACGGCTCCGAACAAATTTCATTCATACTGACAAAACAAAACTGAACAAGACAAAATAATTTCCGATTCGTTTTTTGTTTTATACACCAGTCGTCAAGATGAGTTCTGATGAAGATGATGTTGTTATACCCGCTTTTGTGGCAATTTTTGTTAAATAGTGAAATAAATGAAAACAAGATATTTTGCTCCGAGAAAAAATAAAACCAGACCGAACAATACCAAATGATCATGCTTTGTTTTGTCTTGTCGTGTGTTGATGTTGACTGATTAATGTGCACGCGTCACTTACTTTACAAATGTTATAATTGCCTACAAACAGTTTTGCTCTATCAGTGTGCACCTTACACCAAATAAAATTCACTAAATTTTTTCAAATGTCCATTAATAGTCATAATAACAAAAGCCGGACATACTTCGCACGATGGGTGTACTTCGCATGAAGGGTGGTATTCTCTTGACGGGTGTATTGAATTTTAAAGAAACGATAAATCATTTCTTCAGTAAAACGATTCTGAACGAAGGAAGTTAATAATATAAGAAAAAATAAATGTTCGAAAAAAAAATGCAAAAATCTGAAAGTACCGGGCGGCGGGAATCGAACCCGGTACTGCACGCATCAAAGCCTACATCATTTCCACTCGGCCACAAACATTATTTGATCTTGTAGGTGAAATAGTAGGTATTTAATATAATAATCGAAAATATTGA